>JAREIK010003411.1:1237372-1377965 GCA_029783825.1 Sapria himalayana | reverse complement strand
TTATATCCTACATGTTTTATACCACAAGGCATCAGGACAACAGGTCCAAAGCTTATGTTTTACTAGCGATTTAATTCATCTATGGCTTCTTTCCATTTGGGTCAATCTTCTCGATTCTACATTTTTCCATAAGCATTAATCCATATCCACATTTTTATTTGCAACATTTTACACAACTGATATGCAAAATATCATTGATATTATTTCTTTTGGCTACATCATTCCCTAGTCATATATAATTAAAGAGATCTCTTCATTTTCATCAATCTTAGGTGCCTATTCTCTTTGGAAACTGACTCATCTGGAGTTTTATTGGAAAATTTTCTTGGTCAATATTTTACCTCAACTTGGTTATTTATATCTTTTTTCCTTTTCATTTATAAGAATTTGTATCTTTGGAACCGATAAGTCTACCAGGCTTGAGTTATCCCTTTATCTCATTAGTGGTAATAGTTGTCCTTTAGGAACAAGAATTCTAATATGAGCATTTGCAGCAGGTATATGTGACTTAATTACTCTTTTTGATCATAATTGCGTCTGGTAGTTGATTTGCAAATTTTATAAATAAATTATCTTTTAAACTTCTTGTTCATATTTTTTTTTCATTTGAGGATCATAGTGGGATAATGATGATTCATTCTAACTAATTTCGTTTACCAACTGCTTAGTTTCTGTTTCTCCCACTAATATTGAGAAATGTTTTCATCAAAATGACAATCAGCAAAGTATTCTAAATAAAATTCCAAAAGATTGTTCAAGATACTTAATAATAGATAGAGATTCATACCCAACATATATTCCTAACCTCAATTTAGGTCTCATCTTGTGTGATATTGTGGAGTAAATAGAATATAAACTACACATCTAAATTTTACTCAATTTTCTCTCATATTCATAAATATTCAATTTCTTTCAAATTTTTTATTTGCATAATATTATTGGTTTATGCACTTTACGCATTGGTGACTCTAGTAAATTGGATTTGAAGAAATTTCGGCTTTCGGTTCATCAATTGAGAAGCATCCTCTAACTTTACTTTTTATTTGTTATATTTTATTTTTACGTTTAATTTATTTTTAGTTTAGCATAATATTATATTAATAATTTTAAAAATGGAATGTGCATGTGCTTCTTCTTCTAATTCACATGAATCATTGAGTAAGAAATTTAATTCAAGTATATGAAATTTTTTTGATAGAGTAGAAATAATTTTAGAAATAATAAAAAGGAAATAAAAGCAAAATGCAAAATTTGTAGTACATTTCTTAGTTGTGGATCAAATGCAGGCACAACCTTTTAATATAGATATTAGAAATTATATGCATTTAGGTAAATATGAGAGTGGAAATTTAAAAATAATTTCATATGATGAATCTTATTTCGTGAATAAATGATTGATTACATAATAAGTACTGAACAACCTTTAATATGATGGAAACTCATGATTTTTTCAGGAACAATTCAAAGAGCTATTAATCCTCAATTTAGAAGTTGGTCTGGAAATATTGTTTTAAAGAGATATTATGAAAAAATTTCATATAGAAAAAGAAAATTTAAAAATTATTTTGCAAAATTTCAAGGGAAAATTTGTTTAACTTATGATATTTGGACATCTTTAACACACACTGGTTTTTTATGTATTATACTGCTCATTATAAAGATATTGAATGGAAATTAAATAAAAGAATAGTTTCATTCAAAATAATAAATACTCCACATAATAGTCAAAATATAGCAGGTTCAATACATGATGAAATCATAGATTTATGTATTCGTGATAAAATATTTACAATAACATTAGATAATGCTTCTCTAATAATAATGTGGCAGTAATATAGATTTAAAAGATTTTAGCAAATAAATGAAGATCATGATAAATTATTTCATGTACGTTATTGTGCACATATTTTAAATTTAATTGTAAAAAATGGATTAAAACAAGTTGATAGTACATTAGAAAAAATTAGAGGCATTGTATATAGCATCAATAGTTCTCAAGCAAAACATGAATTATTTTTTGATTTTTGTAAAATAGCAAATATGAAAAGAAAAAATATAAGTTTAGATATGCCAATTAGATTGAGTTCTACTTATAAACTTTTACAAAATATCATAAAATATAAAAAAGTAGTACACTTTAATGAAATATAATTATCTACAGATACTAATATTATATTGTACTTCGAAAATATTTAAATTTTGAAATATTTAAAGATATCATTTTGCAATGATATACCTTTAATTTATTATATTGGTTTAATTATATAACATAGATTAAAATTTGATGCTTTAGATAAATGGTTACCAATTATTACTTTTTGATCAAATTAAAATTGAAGAAATAAAAAATGAAATATATTATTACTGCATAATTTATATGATATTTATAAAGAAAAATATGGCAATGATATTAATTCTATTAACTTATCATCCACTACAAGCTCTTCACATTTTTATATAAGTACTTTAGAAATATTTAAAAGTAGAAAACGATAACAACTAGTTCTCAAAATAATGTGAATGATATAGATAGATACCTTATGTAGAAACAATTCTATTTGAAGATAATGAAGAACCGTGTATGTGAGTACAGTTGTATCGGAAGCTGCTTTTAGTGCGGGTGGAAGAGTAGTTAGTGAAAGGTGAAGCAGTTTGTCACCTGAAGCCATAGAAGCAAAAATATGCTTAAAAGATTGGAAGATATCGGATAAAAGATTGTATGATTCTATTTGAGAAACCGCATTAGTGACCGATATGGAAAAGTTTAAAACTATCTAGACATGAATGAATTCATGATTCTTCTCCTTCACCACCGGACAATGATTATTGAATTATTTAATTATGTGTTTTTTCTATGTATTGTACTCTTTGTGGTTGAAAATTATAAATGATTGATAAATAATTATGTGCCAACTTAGTTGGGATGTAATTATTATTAGTAATGTAAAATTTTCCAACATTTTTATATGTAATACATGATTATTTCCCTTGCCTACATTTTTAGTGAAATATTTTTCTAATGTGGGTGGGCTAGTCAACGGGGTTAGGACGGGCCAGTCAACGAGCTTAGGGCATGCCAGTCAACGGGCTAAGGACAGGCCGGTCAACAGGCTTAAGGCATGCCGGTCAATAGGCTTAAGGTGGGCTAGTTAGCGGCCTTATAGGCCATGCTCGAGCCTAAAATGAAGCCCGTGGCCTGGCACACCGATAAAATAGGCTTGGGCAGTGCTTGGCCAAATAGGGTTTGGGATGGGCTTAGCCTTGTCAGACCTGAAAGGATTTCTGGCAGCCCGTGGACCGCTGGCTTTTTGGAGACCCCTGGATTAATAGAGGGATAGCTAGATAGATTAAATATATAGATATATATATATATATATATAAGATATATAGATAGATAGATCAGATATTTTAGATGGATGGATGGATTTAATGGATGGGTGGATGGATTGGAGGGATGGATTTGATGGATGGATGGATGGACTGGAGGGATGGATGGATGGGCAGGGGAGGATGGGGGATCGGCTGGGGGGGTGGATGGATTTGATGGATTTGATGGATTGGTGGATTTGATGGATGGATTTGATGGATGGGGGTGGATGGACTGGAGGGATGGATGGATTTGATGGATGGAGGGATGGACTGGAGGGATGGATGGATGGGCAGGGGCGGGTTGGGGGGGTCGACTGGGGGGGGTGGATGGATGGATGGATTGGATGGTTGGATGGATGGACAGAATGGATGGATGAACGGATTGGATGGATGGACGGATTGGATGGATTAATGGATGGATGGATGATTGGATGGATGGGTTAGATGGGTTAGATGGGTTAGATAGATTAGATAGGTAGATATATAGATAGATAGATAGATAGATTGATTGATTGATTGAATGATTGATACTTAGATAGATAGATTAGATACATTAGATAGATTAGTTAGATAGATGGATGGATGAATTAGATCGATAGATAGATTAGATAGATAGATAGATAAATAGATAGATAAATTATATAGATTAGATAGATAGATAGATTAGATCAATAGATAGATTAGATAGATAGATAGATAGATTAGATAGATAGATAGATAGATTAGATAGAAAGATTAGATAAATAGATAGATGGATAGATATATTAGATATATTAGATAGATAGATTAGATAGATTAGATAGATAGATTAATAGTTAGATTGGATAGATAGATAGATTAGGTAGATATATAGATAGAGATATATATATATATATATATATATATTAGATAGATAGATAGATATAAGTTTAGATAGATAGATTAGATAGATAGATAGATAGTTTAGATAGATAGATTGGATAAATAGATAGATAGATTAGATAGATAGATAAATAGATAGATTAGATAGAAAGTTTAGATAGAAAGATTAGATAAATAGATAGATTAGATAAAAAGATTAGATAGATAGATAGATAGATAGGCAGGCGGGGCAGGCGGGGCGAGTAGGTCAGGCGGGGCGGGTGGGTCAGGCGGGGAGGGCGGGCAGTGCAGACAGAGCAGGCGGTGCGGACAGAGCATGCGAGGTGAGTGGGCTAGGTAGGTAGGTGGCAGGCGGTAGGCAGGCAGGCAGGCGGCAGGTAGGTAGGCAGGCAGGCAGGCGGCAGGTAGGTAGGCAGACAAATAGACAGACCGACCGACCGACAGACAGACAATTAAATAGATATATAGATAGATAGATAGACAAACAAACAGACATACATATAGATAGATTGATTGATTGATTGATTGAGTAAGTGACTGATAGATACATATACTAATAAATAGATAGAAATATAAAAAGATATATAGATCTACAGATAGATAGATAGACTGACAGACAGACAGATAAATCGACAGATAGACTTATAGACAACTAGATAGATAGGTAGATAGATAGATAGGCACATAGATAAATAGTCATATAGATAGATAGATAGATTGATTGATAGATAAACAGATAGATAGACAGATAGAAAAATATACAATATAACCAGATAGACATAAAGATAGTAAGACAGATAGACTGATATATTGTTAGATAGATAGATCGATCGATAAAGAATTCAAAAAATAGATAAATAGAAATATAGATAAATAGATAGATAGATAGATAGAAAGATAAAAAGATAGATAGATTAACTGATTAACAGATAGATAGACAACCTGAAAGATATAAATATAAATAGATAGACATAAAGATAGAAAGACAGATAGATTGGTATATTGTTAGATAGATAGATAGAAAAAAAATTAGATAAATATATAAATAGAAAGATAGATAAATAGACAGATAGATAGATAGACATATAGACAAATAGATAGATAGATAGATTTATACATATATAAATATGTAAATAGATTGATTGATAGAATGACAGATAGTTAGATTGATAAAGAGAGATATTAAAATAGACAGACAGATTGACAGACAGGCAGGCAGGCAGACAAGCAAGCATGTAGAAAAGCAGGCAGGCAAGCAGGCAGGCATGTAGGCAGGCAGGTAGACAAGCAGGCAGGCAAGTAGGCAGGCAAGCAGGCAGGCAAGCATGTAGGCAGGCAGGCAGGCATACAGACAGATAGATAGACAGATAGATAAATAAATAAATAAATAAATAGACAGATAGACTGCTAGACTTATAGATATCTAGACATATAAACAGATATATTGACAAATTGATAGATAGACAGAAAGATAAATATACAAAATATACAAAATAATAATTAGATAGATAGATTAGAGGTGTCAACCAGGCCGGCCCGGCCATGCCCTGCACGAGGCATGACAAGGTTCGGCCGTGCCTGGGCCGGCCTGGCACAGGAATTTTTCGTGCCCTGGTAAGGCATGACCCATGTTGTGCTGTGCCGAGACCAACCGGGCCTCATGTCGTGCCTGACCCGACACGGTTCGGTGGCCCGTGGCACAGCCCATCGGCACGGGTCGAGGTCACACTCAGTCCTGCACCCGCAGTCCTAGGCTCTTGCCTTGACACACCCTCATGAGTCACAGGTCACGGCTCACCCTCTTGTGACAGTTAGATAGATATATAGATAGATAAATAGATAGATAGACAAACATATAGACAGATTGATTGATTGAGTAAGTGACTGATAGATACATATACTAATAAATAGATAGAAATATAAAAAGATATATAGATCTACAGATAGATAGATAGATAGATAGATAGACTGGTAGACTGACAGACAAATAGATAGATAGATAAATCGACAGATAGACTTATAGCAACTAGATAGATAGATAGATAGACACATAGATAAATAGTCATATAGATAGATAGATAGATTGATTAATAGATAAACAGATAGATAGACAGATACAAAAATATACAATATAACTAGATAGACATAAAGATAGAAAGATAGATAGACTGATATATTGTTAGATAGATAGATCGATTGATAAAGAATTCAAAAAATAGATAAATAGAAATATAGAAATATAGATAAATAGATAGATAGAAAGATAGATAGATTAACTGATAGATAGACAACCTGAAAGATATAAATATAAACAGATAGACATAAAGATAGAAAGACAGATAGATTGATATATTGTTAGATAGATAGATAGATAAAAAATTAGATAAATATATAAATAGAAAGATAAATAAATAGACAGATAAATAGATAGATAGACATATAGACAAATTGATTGATTGATAGATTTATACCAATATAAATATGTAAATAGATTGATTGATAGAATGACATATAGTTAGATTGATAAAGAGAGATATTAAAACAGACAGACAGATTGACAGACAGGCAGGCAGGCAGACAAGCAAGCAGGCAGACAAGCATGCAGACAAGCAGGCAGGCAAGCAGACAAGCAGGCAGGCAAGCAGACAAGCAGGCAGGCATGCAGGCAGGCAGGTAGACAAGCAGGCAGGTAGGCAGGCAAGCAGGCAGGCAGGCAAGCAGGCAGGCAGACATATAGACAGACAAATAGATAGACAGATAGATAAAAAAATAAATAAATAGACAGATAGACTGCTAGACTTATAGATATCTAGACATATAAACAGATATATTGATAAATTGATAGATAGACAGATAGATAAATATACAAAATATGCAAAATAATAATTAGATAGATAGATTAGAGGTGTCAACCGGGCCGGCCCAGCCCTGCCCGGCCCTGCCCTGAACGAGGCACGGCACAGTTCAGCCGTGCCTGGGCCGGCCTGGCACAGGAATTTTTCGTGCCTTGGTAAGGCATGACCCATGTTGTGATGTGCCGAGACCAACCGGGCCTCGTGTCGTGCCTGACCCGGCACGGTTCGGTGGCCCGTGGCACAGCCCATCGGCACGGGTCGAGATCACACCCAGTCCTGCACCCGCAGACCTAGGCTCCTGCCTTGACGCACCCTCATGAGTCACAGGTCACGGCTCACCCTCTTGTGACTCGGTGAGTCAGGCTAAGCTTCCCGTACGCCGGTCGGGTCCAATCAAACCCGATTCCCCCCCCCCCCCCCCCCCCCCCCCCCCAACGGGCCAAAAAAAAATTTTAATTTTAGTCGTTAGATCTCACCTCCAATGGCTTGGGGGCAG
This sequence comes from Sapria himalayana, assembly GCA_029783825.1. NCBI lineage: Eukaryota > Viridiplantae > Streptophyta > Magnoliopsida > Malpighiales > Rafflesiaceae > Sapria > Sapria himalayana. The sequence goes on along the minus strand of JAREIK010003411.1, from coordinate 1,370,384 downwards.
AATCTGACGGCCCTCATGATTCTGCCCCCTAAAATATTAAAAAAAAACAAAAAAATTACTTTATTTAAAAAAAATTACTTTTTTTTAAAAAAATTATTTTCTTTAATCAATAAAATACTCCTCACCTCTCTATAATATTTATGTTTTTCATAAACATTTATGTTTTTCATAAACATTTATGTTTTTCATAAACATTTATGTTTTTCATAAACATTTATGTTTTTCATAAACATTTATGTTTTTCATAAACATTTATGTTTTTCATAAACATTTATGTTTTTCATAAACATTTATGTTTTTCATAAACATTTATGTTTTTCATAAACATTTATATTTTTCATAAACATTTATGTTATTCATAAATATTTATGTTTTTCATAAACATTTATTCTCTCAAATCTCACATTTTCACTCTCTCAAAACTCTTGCTCCTCTCTCTCGGGACTCGGGATTTTGTCATTTGACTTGGCTTTTCGGGAATATCAACTCGGGTTTCGAATTTTGAGCTAGACTGTGGTGCACCGTGCACGTGATCGACCTCACTGCTTTACTGGGTAATTTATTTTAAGTTTTTTTTTCTCTCTCTCTCTCTCTCAGTCTCTCTCTCTAGTCTAGTCTCTTTCTCTCTCTCTCATCCTAAAATAGTTAAATCTAAAATCTATCATCTAGTCTCTACATAAGTGTCATGTTTAACAAAAATCCTAAAAAATGATAAATACTAATGAAACATATTTAAATTTAGAAAATGAAAATCTTATACAGAGGTCTGAGACTACTGAAACTTTGGTTTCTCTAGTCATCTCAATCTAAACTTCTAAAAAAATAAAAAATGAGGACTTATGTAGTTTGGACTCATTTTAATATAATAAAACAAAAAAATATCAGGGGTGAGGAAGAAGAAATGACACAGTGCAAATATTGTAGAAGAATTTTAACTTGTAAGAGTTAGTTTGAGACTGTGCACCTTAAGAGGCATGCCGAATTATCCTAGGCAAAGCCAACTAGGCACTGCATTTTTTGAGACTAGATCTAGTTCGGTCTCAAAGTTTACTCCCTTCATATACTCTAGCGAGTTGGGTAGGGACGGCATGGCGAGACGTATCACATTGATTGGTCTTTCGATCAAATTTTCAGAAGATCCAAGGGTAGTGCGCATCATGCAGACATATTTTCAGCCTGCTTATCATAAGATTCCTTGGTCTACATCTAGGAATGACATAGTAAAATTGTATAAGTTAGAAAAATAAAAAATAATTAATAAATTTATGGCATATAGTGGAGTGGTATCTGTGACGTCCGATATCTGGACAAGTCATGATGAATCATCTTATGCATGTCTCACCAGCCAATATGTAGTTCTAATTAGACTATGAATAAAAAAATTTTAGGATTCTCTGAGATTCTCTATCCTCATGATGACCCACCCATTTTTGAGTATATGATGAAAATCTTTAGGGAATATAAAATTCAAAATAAAACTTTTAGTATCACATTCGATAACGCATCTAATAATGGAGTAGCGATTAACATGTTTGTTATGAATATTAGAGACACGCCATCAAGAGAAATTTTTCATGTTAGATGCATGTGTCACATGATTAACCTGATTGTTCAAGCGGGTATGAATGTGTGTTCCCCCGCATTAGATAATATACGTAATGTACTAAAATATATTCGCACTCCTCGCAAACAACAATAGTTTGATGGTCTCTGTTTGTCTGTGAATTTTAAGAAGAAGAAATTTCAATCGGATGTGAGACATCGTTGAAATTACATGTACCTTATGTTGGAGTCATGTATTGGATACGAACACGTGATATCCGACTACGTCAATAGTAAGAGTGACGAACTTATTATTGACGACACTGACTGGGCTTCATGAATTTCATTTATGAAATTCCTGAAGATTTTTTATGACACAACAAACATGTGTTTGTCGGTTTATACGTCCACGACTTACATTGCACTCTAGTGCATATGCAACATTAGTAGCATGTTTAGGAAGTATCGAGCTGACCCGACACTTAGCCACATGTTTGCAGAGATAGAAACCAAGTACTTAAAGTACTGGTCAACTGTTTCATCTCTTTATTACCTCACTGCATGCATGGACCCTATGATTAAGGTGGATGGGGTAGAAAATACTCTGACTTATATTTCCTCATGTATGAACCTGTAAGACCCACCCAAAAGGTTCGTTCACGATAAGTTGACTGACATGTTCACATACTATAATACTAGGTATGGTGGTGGTTGTGGTGGTAATGAGAGTGTGAGACTGTGATTACGGACATGGATACCTTGTTTGGAGATGACGATTTTTCCATTCAGCTAGCGAGGGAAAAATGTCGGAGTGGACCATCACATAGGAGTGAACTTTCTCGGTACTTAGATACTGATTATTGCTTAATCCTATCACATTCTGATACTAAGAATCTTGATATATTACAGTGGTGGAAATCATATGAGTCCACCTTTCCCGTACTATCTAGGATGGCACGGGATCTATTGACTCCATCGGTGTCGAGCGTAGCATCGGAGTCTACTTTTTCTGTTGCAGTAAACGTGATTTCAGATAGGAGATCAAGATTATGTTCAGATATTGTTGAGGCATTAGCCTATTTGAAGGTTTGGGAGGATTCAAGGTTTAGCATTCATGATCGTGTTGGAGCTGGGACAGTGACTACATCCACATCTACTGGCTAGCGGAGGAGTTGATTGCTGATGATGATGATCCATATAATACTAATCTTGATGTTGTGGCTGATGATGCTCATGATATGCCGATTGACGATTGATAATGATCCACTGCTTTTTGATTTCAATGTTTTGTTTTTTATTGATTGTACCCTTTATTTTTACGTTACGTTGAAACTTGAATTTGTTTGGTTCAGACCTTCAGTATCTATTTGCTGATTGGTCATTTCTCATTTGATTTGCTTTGGTTTTTTGACTCTTTAATTTCTTTTAACAAAATTTTTTGTTTAATTTATTTTTTTGTTTAAATTTTCCATTTAAAAAGTTTAAACTCTATAATTTAATTCTAATAAATTATAAACTAATTTTATTTTAAATTATAAAAAATATTAATCTTTGTAATTTTATAAATTTTTAACAATTTTCATTTTATAATTTTAATATATTATACATTATTTATAATTCTATATATAATATAATATATATTTTATTTAAACTAAAAAATTAAACTTTAAAAATTTTAAAAAAATTTAAACCAGGCCCGTACGGCCTGGTTTAGCCTGACTGGGCTTGGCTTTGATAAACTGTGCCGGGCCAGGCACAGCCATGTACAATAACCATGCCTGGCCCATCACAAAAGCACGGTCGTGCTCTAAAAAAAATGGGTCGGGCCCATTTTCCACCTCTAATATAGATAGACAGACAAATAGACATAAGAAAACAAGAATTATCATACCATCACTTCGATTCATCATACATGTACCCCATTTAATATTGTCTTAAGTCAACAAATTTATTTTTTAGGATGATCTCATTTTATTATTCATGGCCTCATCACTAAAACAAATAGACTTGACTTATCATACTTTCCTAAATATACTAGATAGATTGTTCCTTGTTGATCCACTCTTTAGTATAATGAAATATGCTAGTTCTATTAGTATCAAATGATTTTGTATCTCACCCTTTGGGAAAGTGGGCAAAATGACTTTTCTCAAGATTTTTCATCACTAATAGTTTGTCATATAGGTAGTTCACCAGCTTTAATGAGGAATATACTTCTCTATAATAATTTTGAGATAAAATTTTATAGAGTATGGGATTATATATTCTCTAGCACACCGTATTTGAACTCAAACAATCACCAAAAACATATGTTTGTAAATATTCTACTTCTTTTGAGGTAGAATATTTAAAGTCCATTATAAATTGGACTTTAAATGCTATTAGAGTATTCCTACTTTAAATTGCACATCTTAAAAATTCAAATAGCACAAATTGCAAAATGAACTTTATAGTGTATTCCTACTTTAGAGGTAGAATATTTGAAGTCCAATATACAATTAGACTTTATATCAAAAGATACAATCTCGATCATATATACAATATACAAATTGCACGTCTTTAAAGTCCAATATACAATTGGACTTTATTCATGCCTATTAGAGTATTCTTACTTCTTTAGAAGAGTTCAAATGCTAGAAATTTGTATCTTTTGATACACACACACACACCCACCCACCCACACACTAACTCACTCACTCACACCCACCCACCCACACACTAACTCACTCACTCACACCCACATATATAATTGACAACAATAAGTTTAAATAATTCATAACAAATGTATCCATTATACATTTTGCTAGATGATTAATTATTATAATGTACACCAACACAATTTCCACTTTAACTAGGTATAAATTTATCTTCAATTGCCAATATTCTTGCTAGTTCTACTAAACATTGGAGAATTACAAAACAAATAATATTTAGCAACTATTAGACTAGATATTACATTTGATATCAATTTAAATAATCATTCTTTGAAGCATTAGATGTTAAGTAGTTTAAAAACAAAATCTAGACACTTAAGACTACCTCTTGTAAGTCAACATAGAATAGGCATCATTTTAAGAACCATGGATGAGTTCCTCATTCAATGATTTTTCACATATTTTCTTTATGAAATTATCTTACAAATAATTTTATGAGACTGCCTAGAGATAACTTTTTTCATATTTTTATTTTTTTTTATTTTTTTTTATTTTTTTGGATTCCCACCCTTAGTGTGCAGGATATTCATATCCCAAATTGACCAATTTTGACAAATCATCGATGTATTTATTTATTGTTTTTCATTAATGTTCTAGAATAAGCATGAAAGGTGTGGTCCAAGAGATTTCATATTTATGTAACACCATTATCATTCTAAAAATTTCATGGTAAAAAGTTGTCCATAATTTATAAGCTACATATATTAACAATTACATTTAAAATCTAGCGACATTGTTGCTGACTTCACTTTTGTTACATGATGTTAAATACACAATAAACTATATATCAAACACCGAGCCATACTGCCAGTTGAGAGCTTCTTTAAAACCATTCAAAAAAATTACTTGTCTCATTTGTTAGCACTATAATGACAGTTATACAAAAAGATACTTCAATTTTATTTTTCATTAAAAGAAATACAATTTTCATTTAATAATAAAGAAAATCATAAAAAAAAATATCCAATAACACGTTAATTAAAAAAATGATCACTTGCAAACAAATAAGGGTTTAGTAACTATCTTTATGTTAACCCAATAGGTAAATATTTATGTTTTGGGGCAACATTTAATACAAGTTTATGATCTTGGGAACAAATCATAAATGTTTTTAAATTTGAACCCCAAAACATAATTATCCCAAAAAATATTGCACCACCAAAAAACAAACAATAAAGTAATTAACATTAACCCAATTTCATTATGATTATCATACAAGTTTATGCTTAACCAGGGATACAACTATAATATTTGTCTACATAAAATTTACCGTGCAACACAAAAAACCTTAATAGTCAGCTGAGCACACCTGACGGATGAAAAAATAATTGATTATTCACCCACAAATAATTCTTCCAATTAAAATTCTTCATGAATCGTACATTACACAAGACAGAAAATACCTGATTATTCAATGTTGGGAATCTCCACAAGAAAAAGTCTGGGCTCGCTGGTTCCTGGCATATATTCAGATACCCTCAAGTGGGCACCAAAACAAGCTACAAATCACACACATTAATTACAAGCTCTTTTATTTAATAAAACTAGTTTTTATATCACCCTAAGTAGACAAATTAGTGTTTCAAGAGTTGTACAGAGCCCTGAATTTAATTACTTGAGTTATTTTATATCATATGTTTATTAGAGCGAGTTAGCATCATGTCACTGTCTATTTTAGTAGACAAGTCGTAGAACATTTATTGAATCAATCATCATTTCAGTACTGAATGCTAGCATTTTGTAGTGCTAGCATTTTGAGCTGCTAATATTGTAGTGCTAGCATTTAGCATTTCGTTAGAACATATATTTTAGTAGACAAGTCGTAGAACAGCCATAGAACATATTTTTGTAGTGCTAGCATTTAGCATTTCGTAGAACATCTATTTTAGTAGGCAAGTTTTAGAACATATATTGCAACAGTGGCCCATAACCATTATTATTGTGTACTGGTGTTAGAATTTTGAGCTGCCTGACTAGGTAAGGAAATGGGGACGATCAGACTCCAGCGAACCTGAATCCCTGAAAATGAGACATGGCTCATGAACCTTGCACAGGCAGTTGTTGTAGCCCTATCACTCAACATCACATGCTTCAATGCATTAACAAACATTTCTGCTTGCGGCAATGTTGTAAACCAAGTTACACCATTGAATGGTAGGTCATTACAACCAGATGAATCAGGCAGAGCAGCATGAATTAGAGTTTTGAGTCAGCCCAATGTCACGACCATTATTGTCAATGACAAAAATTTTCAATCTTTTTACTATCAGAGATGCAATTATTTTCTAATTATTTTTCCTATAAAATAAGTGAATTCTAAATCATTTCAATACATTTTTTTTTTTTAGAAATTTTCAATCAGCTGCCTGTTCTATTGTCTTGAAATCTAGGCAAATTGATATTTAGAATTATTCTGGTGAATAACAACACTTGGTATCCACCATATAGCTTATATCTTCTGATGACATTAATTTATTAACTCACACTAAAGGTGTCAAATAGGTTGTGTCGGGCCAACATAACATGCCTCATTTCATATCAGCCGATCACTATAGATTGGTCCACCTGCAACTGGGAGAGAAAGTGTTGTGCAGATCAGAAAGGCATTCGATGATTCGTGTTGTGGGTGATGCTTAGGGGTGTCAAAGGGGCCAAGCATCCCGGGCACGGTCTGGTTCAGCAGTGCCTTGCCCAGCACGGCACGGTCCAAAACATGTGCCTTATGTCGAGCAGGGCCATCCCATGGCATGGTTCATGTCGTGCTGGGATGACATGAGCCGGACCTCGTGCCGGGCTAGGCATGACCAGTGTGCCTGGCCCAGTGGCATGACAAACTGGCCTGGGTGACAGCCCGACGGGTCCCGTCAAGCCCAACAGGCACGATCTGAATTTTGACAGTTAGACCCTAACCTCATCCCCAAGACGGGGAAGGGTAGAAAAATAGACCGCCCCATCAAGGAGCAGTTTAATTATTTTAAAAAATCAGCCACGTGGCCAATTGTAAAGGGCCATGTTACCGACAGAATGTCAGGATTCTTTTGCAACGGGAACGGGTTTCTTTCGCAACACGCGAAAGAAACACTTCAGTCAGACACAGCCGTGCCACCGTGCCGTGTTGGGCCGGTGAACTGGGTCACCAAGCCATGTCTGACATAGCACGGTGGCACGGCCATACCGGCATGGCACGACCCGTTTAATACCTCTAATGATGCTCATGGCTCATGTCCAATACATGACCTCATGTCCTGTGTCCCCTAGGTAATGCATTACACTATAACATGTGCATAGTCAAGTTACATTGTAATGTGTTACACAGAATAAGTTTGTAATAGATTACGATGTGACACTAGCAAAATACAGTGCAACAAGTTAAAGAGCATAATGTATTACATGTGTGCACCAGATATTTTATCATACCAGCATGGCGCATTGAAAACCTAAAATTCAAACTAGGTTCTGATTAAGCCAAGCTGACCATTGACCTAACTCATTTTTGACAATTTAATTTTCAATTATTTGAGTTCATAGTAACACACACACACACTCACACCAGCATATAAAAAGCATTTTAAAATGCATCTCAACACAGACATTGAATATGCAGGTGTGCAAAAAATGCATGGAGGCAGTTCAAAAAAAAAGCATGCACAAAACATATGCATTATTTTTTGCCGGAGGAACAATTGAGGAGCATGCAATGTGCATCTTTGATGAGTCAAACAAAAGGTTTACAACTTCAACATTTGGAGATCCAACTAAATTAAAACAAAAAATAAAAAGAATCATGCACAGATGCCTTCAAGGTGCACATAGACACATGCATGATAAGTCCGAAATGCACATATGACTTCACTTCGAGTCCTTTGAATGTGCACTTTCGAATTCAAAAGTGTATTGAATCCTCATTCTCCAACAGCACAGCCACGCCTCCCACGTTACGATTCTCTTGCAGATTGGTTCTTTTTCTCCCACAATAATGTAAGAACAGCTAAAGCATTCAGTTATTTGATTATTCTTCAACACTTACATGCAATCTTCACAATTTTCAATAATGATTGTTTGATGAAAAAGACCTCAAAAAAAAAAAAAAAAAAAAAGTACACTAACTAAAATATTCATATCAAATAAACATAACTCTAATTTAAATATTAACATCAAAAATATATAAGTTAGATGGATACTCTCATCTAAAAAGTAAATATTCTATATCCACATGTTTTGTCAGCTCATAAAATACTATATTAAAGATTATAAATCTCATTATTTGATAATTACAATAAAAAATAATATGAAAAAAAAAAAAATCAAATATATATTTAATCCAAAGAATCTTATGAATGATTGTGATTATTATCTAGTACTCAACATTGCACTAGATTTAGAGACTTATATGTCTCTTATTTTTTTAGCAATACAACTTAACATCAAAAAAAAAAAAATAATGTGTGACATATTTTCTCTCGATGCAAGTAGTTGCTCAACAATAGTATAAGTTCTTAATACCATAAAGATTTTCATGATCAACAAATAATAAATTAAATTCTAAAAATTTTTTCACAGATCAAAATAAGTATATCATAAAATATCTAAAAAATAAAAAATTATATTAATTATATCTAGTCTATGAAAAATTAGAAAATTAAATTATCATATAATTGTATAATGAGTTGTCAGATTAACTAGAGAATACATACCATATAAAAGATTAATATCTAACTCAATATACACATCTACTTTAATATAACCTAAAAAATTAATATCTATGAGAATATTCAAAGCATCTCATATGACTTTTCTCAGATTATGTATAATTTATATAATTAGCTAATTCTAGATTTTTTATTACATGTTCATTTTGATATAGTTTTTTGCATCTCATATGTAATAATATGTTAGACCTTCAACACATTCTCAGTATTCAAGGAAGCATTGGAAGAAGAATCTTGGAAGGAGACCTAGAGGTGTCAACCATGCCGGGTGACCCTGGCACAACCAGCTGCACGGCACAATTCAATCTTGTCTGGCACGGCATGGTATTGTTCAAAATCATGCTTGGAAGTACTGCATCCCGGCCCATGGCATGTCTCAGACCGTGCCAAGCCAATCTTTTTAGGATGGGTGGCTCGGCACAGCACGACCCCACCAGGATGGCCTATGAAGGCCGATTTCGGCCCAACTAGTCAAATCAACTAGTCTGCTCCTAACCCAGGCTAGCCTAGAACGAAATAGGGCTAGTCTGGAACGACCCAAGAGCCAGGATAGCTTGGCCTGACCCACTACAGCCCACCCAAAAGCCATATTAATAAGCCATATCGGACTATTTGCGCTGCTCACCTCATAGATGTGTTAAGTTGGCCAAGCTACATGAGCATGGGACAAGGCATGACTCAAACTAGTCATGCAAACCCAGCACAGAATGGTCCAAAACCTTGGCTAGATCATAGTCAAGCCAGCCCATGGCATAGCTCGTGTCGTGATGGCTAGCACCCAGCAGGCATGTCACATCGGCACAGCAATGGAATGACTGATTTAAAAAAAAAACTATGATGTTAAAAAAATGGCTTGTTCCATCATGTCATGTGTAACATCCAAAATATATTAGTTGTCATGATGAGCAACGATTTCTAAGTTTGAGAATATGATGTGCAACATCAAAAGTATCTGATGCACACAAAAATTAGAGTTACGCATAACAATTTAATTTTAATTTATTTATTTTATTTAGAATCATAGATTAATTAATTAATAAATAAAATTTAACAAAATATTAAAAAATAATGCCCTCATTCTCCTACAATCATATTTTCGATCAAGTCACATATTAAAAATGATAAATAATAATTTTAATAAAAATAATTAAAAACTAGATATAAATAATAATGATAACTTAGCTGAAAGATTTAACATTAAAACTAAGTTCTAAGTTCTCATCTTATAATCTTGACTTATTTCTCTAAAAAACTTAAAAATAGATAAACTTTAATAATTTAGACATACTTTAATATAATAAAAAATAAAAATAATTAGGATATCAAAAAGATTTAACATAATAAATATATATTATAAAAAAAATATATACATATATAAATACTGATGATATTGACCACCTTGAAAGGCAGTCAATAACAACCCAAAAAAACATAGTATATTTAATCTCATACAAACCCAACTGAATGATTGAATCTTCAAAGTTGGATTAACTTCAGGTTCATCGATCACATTCATTTATCACAATGAGTTTGTGATGGAAGTAATTGTAAATTATTACTATAATACGATTAAATTTTCAATAGATCTTAAAATAATTAATATTATACTTGTAGTCTATTTATCATAAAATTCCTATGTCAACTAATAAGAATAACATAATAAACATTTTAAATTAGAAAAATTATTAATAATTGCTAACTTAAGAAATATGATATAATGATATTCATGACATCTAGTATTTGGACTAGTGGCAATGACATATCATCAGCATGCCTCATCGTCCACTATGTTGATTCCAAATAAAAACTAAATAAAAAAAATTTAGAGAATCCTGAGATCTTTCATTCTTAGGATAGTCCCACCATATATAAGTATCTGATAAAAATATTTAAAAAATGATATTTAAAATAATTTTTTAGTATTATATTCAATATTTGTTAAAATATTGAATATTTTAATTAAAGTTAAAATATTATCATCATTAAATAATATTTTTCACTAGAGACATATTTGTCATCATTAACATATTTGTCAAAATCACTAGAGACAAATTCTTAATTAATATTTTTCACGTTAGATGTATATATCAAGTAAGTAACACAATAGTTTAAGTAAAAATTAAAGTTATTTCTCTTACTTTAAAAAAATATACAAAATTCATTAAAATATCATTAAACACTAAACAAACAATATGAATTTCACACACTATATTTGTTAGCAAACTTATAAATATTTCCAAACATATATGAGAAACTATTAGATTTATATATATATCTAATACTAGAGTCATTTGTTAGCTATCAATACATAATATTCAATTATGTCAATAATAATAATGACGAACTTTTAATTAATGATTCATACTGAAAAATAACCAACATGTATTCATCTATATATTCTCACTATCTGTAGTGCACTTAGGGGCATATTCAATATTAGTAGTTTATTTAACATGTATGATATTAAATATGACTATTGAGATAAAGATTAAGTATTTAAAATATTAATTCTATATTTCATCTTTTTATTATTTGGTTATCTGTATGAATTTTAAAATTAAAATAGAAAAAATAAAAATATATTAAAATATTTTATATATTATGGTTATATATTATGATAATAAATATGATAATTATAGTAAGACTTCGAATATAAATATGAATATCATATTCAAAAATAATATCTTTTCTATTTAGCTAGTAAGAAATAAATAATATGATGATTTATTAAATAAGAATAAGTTATATCGATACTTAAATATTTATTATTATTACAACATATCAAAAGATTATAATAAAAATATAAATATATTAAATTAATAGAAATCAAATAAATATACTTATCTTATGCTATCTATAATAGCACGTGTTCTATTAACCTTTTTAAAATCAAACTAAAATCAAAATTTATTTATTTTTTTGATTATAAATATTATTTCAGAGAAAAGATATAACCTAAAACTAAATATTATAGAAATACTTTCATACATAAATGACTGGAAAGATTAAAAGATAAATATTCATGAGATGATATAAGAGCAGATAATAAATAACTCATACAATGATATCAAAGATATTGAGACTAATACTAACATTAGAAATGATGTAATGATGTTAGAAAATAAAACACATGTACATTTTTATTGAATTATATTCTTATTGATTTTATTCATTTTTATTTTAATGTAATAGAGTTAAATTTTGATATTTATATTTTTAAAAATGAAATTTGACTTAATAAATTAAATATAAAAATTAAAACCAGTCATCCAGTGCCACAGCTAACCACAACCCACAACCAGCCACAGCAATGCTGTCTGCAAGCCTACAGTTACAGCCTGCAGTGCAAGTACTGAATGTGCATAGTGCACTGTCAGTGCTCGCTACCCACTGGGTAGGGCCAGTCCCAGTGGACACTGGTCAATGTGGCTTGGACCCTTGACCATTGCCCAATGCCCATTGAGCTAAACCCAGACACTGCCAACTTCTACTGGGCACTAGCCTGGTCTGTGCCAGTGCCATGCCAGTGCTGTGCCAGTGCTGTGCCAGTGCCATGCCAGTGCCATGCCAGTGCTGTGCCAGTGCCATGCCAGTGCCACCCAGACTAGGCACGCCCTGATCCAACTTAGCATGCTCAATTAAAAAAGGCATATCATCAGATCATGTCAGGCTGACCAACAATGTAGCCATGTAGGCAGAGCATAGCATGGGCACCCATTTCATGTTGTGTCCAGCATGGCATGATAGCTTGACTAGGGGCCACCAAAATTTGGATAGTGCCAACATGAAACAGCCCATTTGACACTTCTATCACCTCACCAATCTTCACGTTGATCAAAATTTTCAGATGGGATATTTTGCTCTCCAACCATTTAATCCACTCCACCTTTTCTTCTATCACCACGCCTTTTCTTTTATCACCTCACCTATTCTTCTATAACATACAAGCAATGTTCTTATAATGTATAGCTCTTATGAGGGTGCTCCCATAAAATAATGACAAGAAAAAAAAAAGATAGTTACAGCAAAAAGAAAATTTCGACAGCTTAGACAACTTTGACAATTTTGACATCATCATCCCTGAGGTCCCCTTCCCAACTTTTTTTGACCTTTCGTTAAATAGCAAGAACAAATTGTAGGCCTGACATAAGATAATATATTTATTATCATAAACTATCTCAGTCCCAATAAAATATCTATCATCTAAAACTTTAACTGAAAATACTCCTTCAGTTAAATAATACTCAATTTATTATTTATTGTAATAAAAATATCATTTATATAAATAATCAACAAAATAAGTTTATCATCTAAATTTTTTTAATAAAATAATATATAAACAACATATTTATATAAATCAAATGAGATAATTATGATTATAAATATCATAAATCATACTCTCGAGAACTAATTTAAAATAATATAAGAGATTTCAGAATCTACCAACTTAATCAAAATATTTTGTTTGGACTCAAAAATCAATGTATTACTTTAAATATGTCTAATCAATATATCATTCATTTATGAGAGGTTATACATAATAAGAGTACCATAATTATTATCATTTCGATCACTAACAAAAAATATTATGACAATTTCTCAAAAAATCTAGTTAAATCCTATCAAAACAAGTCTCACATTCAATTGATCTAACTTATCATTAAGATCAATCTTCACAGATAATACACAACACATAGCAAATCTTCTTGAATGTTAAGTTATTAATTCTCAAGTTTCATTAGAGTAAATATATTTATTTCCTCAATCATAATCTAATATCAATCTAGATAATATAATACTCCAAATGAGATTTGAATATTCAATTCAAGTAATATCAAAAGATACAACAAAATAAACAAAATATAATAAAATAAATTATTAAGTACATCTTATCTGCAATAGAAAATAACCAAAAAATCAAGAACAATAAAGTCTACTATGAGTTTTTCTACCTTCAAGAGTGTTTTATTCATTATGAACAAGATGTGCATATTCCAATCTCCTAGAATAAACATCAAAATCTAAGTATTCAAGTCTCTCAACTCCCAACTCATTTAAAATTGAGATTAGAATAGACTCAATAATAACTATCTCCTAAGAATCACGGACACGGATACAGACACGAGGATATGACACGACAGGATACGAGGACACGACAAATTTTAAAAAACTAGGATAAGGATACGGTTATGATATGACATGATAAAAAAATAAAATTAAAAATAAAAATTATTTTCTTTATAAATATTAGGTATTTTATAAAATAAAATAAATTAAATTAAATTAAAATGTATTATTTTATAAAATAAATATATATTTTTTTATTTTATAAAATAAAAATATTGGATTGTATTTTATTTTATTTTATAATATAATATTTATAATTATTTTATTATATAAAATAATATTTTAAAATTATCTTACATTATATAAAAATATATTTTTTTTATTTTATAAAATAAAAATATTTTATTTTATAAAAATATTTTATTTTATTTTAGCGCTCGCCCCCTGCCTCCCCCCTCAATCCGCGCCCGCCCCCTGCATCCCCCTCAATTCGTGCCTGCCCCCTGCCGCCCCCTCAATTCGCGCCCGCCCCCTGCCTCCCCCTCAATTCGCGCCAGCCCTCTGCCTACCCCCCTCAATTCGTGCTTGCCCCCTGCCTCCTCCCCCCCTCAATTCGTTCCCACCGCCTGCGTCGAGTGGCCAACGTCGTCCATGCGGCATCGTTGGCTACTGGACGTACGATACGCCACCGTCCGATATATCACCGTCCAATATGCTACGTGGCATATCAGATACGGATTGATCAATAATACATCATGTGGCGTATCGGACACGTATCTGTGCCGTGTCCACGTGTCGGACAAGTGGACACGACTGTAGGAAGCCATGTCCGTGCTTCCTTGACTGTCTCATTTGGACAAATGAAGAATTCTTTTTCCAAGAAAATCCTCATCATTCAGAAATAATCTTTTCTGTGTTTAATAATACATATAATGACACGAGAGAAAGGTTATAATAATTTGATCCAACAAACTTAAAAGGATCCCAAAGAATAACACATATGGATGATAATCTCTCATTTTTGAAGATATAAAAGGGACTCCAAAAAAATAAAAAAAAATTGATTCATAAATTAATTTTGAATCCGTACTTGATCTAGAATAATTAAAAAAAATCATATTCAAAAAAGTTTATAAATATTAATTAATATTTTATCTATCTCAAAAGAATAATATATGTATTCTTTTGGAGTATTTGAATAATCAAAAAGATATTTTATAATCATGAATATCAACTTATCATATCATGTAACGAGATATTAATTAAATCATGTACTCATAAATATTTTGTGAGAAAAGATACATAATTCCTCCGAAAAATATACACTCAAAAAAAAACACATAATAGAATATGATAATTAAGACAATTAATTAATCAAGTAAGTAGTGGTTAAAATTATATCTCATTAAAAAAAAACTTAAAATATTTCTATTTTAGATAAGTATTCTCGCTATCTTAATCAAATATCTATTATTTATTTCTACTAAACTCAACTTACGAGTGTGTTCTTGTACAAAAAATTTGATAAATAATCTTATTATGAATATTGTAATTACCAAATTAATTAAACATATATTCTAAAGTACAATAATTTCTTATAATTTTAATATTTTTATTAAATTAATTTTCAATTTTTTGAATAATAACAAAAAAAAGAACTACCCCCCATGGGCAGTTCCCTTTCCCTTTGCTCCTCATTGTGTGGAGGAAAAAAAAAGTGTAAGTGTCCATCAAGAAGAGGGGGGGAAAAATGACTTCACCTTGGTGAAGGCAAATAAAAAAAAAGGACTCCTCTGCTCCTAAAGAGGGTCCTTCTTTGAATCTCAAAAATAAAAGTAAAGTGAAAAACAACACACAAAAGGGAATTGCCCCTCATGGGCCAACATAGAAGATGCACAGGGGACCTTAGCTCCTAAAAAACTGAGGGGTAAGTGGATAGTTTATGCTTTCTTATCTGCTCATGCTGGAGAATCTTATGCTGGAATATTGGATGGTGGTTGAAGAGTAGCCATATTTTAGCCTCTTCAAACCATTATCTAAGAAATTTTATGGGTAGGGTGAGGGCACCCCAGAGTGTGGTAATGCTGTGTTGCAATGGATGGCATGGTAGAACGGGTTGGAGAGATAAAGAAATCAACTAGAATGACATATGCATTTCTAAACTGCATGATTGTATGGAGAGATTGTATGTGGGGTTTCTTATTTGGCAGTTATATGTTGGGGCAAAAAATGTAAGGGAATTAATAGGAGTCTACTATGTAAGTGAAGCAGTGTATACTTGCACGTTTATACATGTAAGGGAATGGTGAAATGTGCTGGAAAATATATCTCGAATGGCATAGCTTGTATTGTGTGCTATGTGTTCATAAATGATTCATTTATCTCTTATAGAAAATAGTTGTTGAACATGTTATTTGATAGTTATGGGAAGCTTAAGGCTATTCTGGTGGAAGAGGTAGTATTATACTGCCTATTAGCCCTAGGGGATGGAAATCATGCTTGTCGAATGTTATGCCTGTCTTGGTCCTATTCCCTAGGCCTACTGGGCGCTGGAATGGTGTCTAGGTAGAAATTTATGAGAGGTGGGGGTATCACACGGGGTCTGAAATGGTGGGTTGATATATGTGGGCTTAAAATTATATCAAGGCTAATCTATGCGTTGCGGCTGGGATTTTTATTGGGACTGGTTTTGGGAGAATACATATCGGGTCAGGCATGGGGGCTAGAACATGTATCAGGGCTGAAAATGTATTGGGGCTGGAATATGTATATCTCTGAAAATAAGTATTCTGGCTGAGTATGTATTGGAACTGTTCTATGTGTGGCTGAATGTATCTGGGCTGTTCTATGTGTAGCTGAATGCATCGGGGCTGTTCTATGTCTGGCTGAATGTATCGGGGCTGTTCTATGTCTGGCTGAATGCATCGGGGCTGTTCTATGTCTGGCTGAATGCATCGGGGCTGTTCTATGCGTGGCTGGATGTATTGGGGCTTCTATGTGTGGCAGAATTATGTATTAGGAATGTTCTATATTGTAATGGGACTAGAACATGTATGGGGAGTGAAAAATGTAACCGGGCAAAATAATGTACTATGGTTGTTTTATATATCAAGGGCACTATGGTTGTATGCATTGGGGCAGGAAATTATATCGGGACCGGATTTTGTGGGGCTGAAAGTATCAATATCGGATAATAGAGTGTGTGAAAATATAAGGGCAAGGCGTTGGAATGCTTATTGTGAGACGATTCTACTAGCCACTAAGTCTCACACACTTGATGACTTGGAAAAGACCAGAAGAATGATCTCTTCACCTGATGGTCTTATTGTCACTGGGGTGAGGCAGAAGTTCAAGCCTACGCCATTTGAATTATAAAGATCGCTAATTGGAATATAAGTGGCTTCAACTGCCCTATTAAACATAAAGAATTCCTCAAGCTGATCAAGGCTTACCACATAGATGTCTTTGTCATTCGAGAGATAAAACTTAACATGGAGAAGTTAATCTAGCTTATGAAAATAAAATTCAAATGGTATGAATTCCTGGAAAATTTTTTTACACACCAGAATGAAAGAACCATGGTGCTATGGAATAAAGCCACTACAGAAATCAACATGCTTCCTGACACCCCACAACATATTTATTTGAGGGTTCTAGATAAAGAAAATAGATTAAGTTTCAGACTATCATTTGTATATGGCCTATACTCTATTGTTACTAGAAGGGCCTAATGAGAGATTCCGATAGCTAAAGGCTCTTCGGAATCCTACCCCTGAGTTTAAATAGAGGATTTTAATTCCTCACTCTTCGGACTTGACAAGATAGGAGGCAGAGTGATCGCCAATTATGAATATCTAGACTTCGTAAAATACTACTCAGCTCAAAGTCTTGAGGATCTCCCTTCCTCAGGCAGATATTTCACCTGGATTAATGGATGTGTATCTAGTAAAATAGACAGAACAATGGTTAACCATGAATGAGCAAACTAATGCCTTGACATTCATGTCCAATTTATGCCTCCAATAATTTTCTCGGATCACTATTTGATAATTATGACCACAAAAATGAGAAGTCAGGATAGGGAAGTATTTTTTTTATGCAATATGTGGTTGAAACATGCGGATTTTAATCAAATACTGTCAAGGATTTGGCAAAATAATGTGATGTGGTCAAAAACATTATTACTGGTCGGTAAATTAAAACTCTTAAAGGACCTCCTAAAGAAGCAAAATGATACACACTTTGTTCATATTAGTGCAAGAGTCTGTCTTACTAAGAACACTCTTCATGCTTTACAGGATACAATCTTACAATCACCTATGCAAGTACTTAAAGAGGAGAAGGTAGACCTTAGACTAAAAATAAGAAAATTAAAAGAGACAAAACTATTTTATCTTATACAGAAGGCTAAGATAAGGAATCTCAAGCAAAGAGCCAAATTCTTCTATACATTGACAAATACCAAATTGTAAAAAAGTAAAATCTTAATATTAACAAAAGATGTAGTTTTACTACCTCCCAGGAGATTACTGAATTATTTGTTAAATACTACAAAGACCACTTGAAAACTTCAAAAAAGAGGATAAATACTATATAAAAATATATAAAAAAGGAGATTACACTAAAACAGGAAGACCATAGTATACTGATCATGGATTTCTCAACTGAAGAGTTCAAATGTCAAATCTTCCATTTTTAGCATGAGCTATAAATTACCCAAGCATAATGGATATACTATAGAATTTTTTAAGAGTTCATGGAGTATAATTAGAAATGACATCATAAAAGCTATACGCAATTTCTTTTACTCTAGAAGAATGTTAAGGTAATTAAACCATGCTTATATAACACTAGTGCCTAAATCCTCTCATATGTCTCCTATGAGGAATTATAAGTCAATATCATGTTGTAATGTGATATACAAAAGAGACTTGAGGCAAGAGAATTTATTATCACTTTATTTATTCGCTCTATGCATTGAATCTCTCAAGGCAATTATCACTTGCAACACAATCGGAGCAATTTTCCTTTCACCTGGGCTGCTCCGACCTAAAGATCTCACACCTTATATATGTTGATGACCTCATCATATTCTCAAGAGGAGATTCTCTCTTGGTGAGAATTATTATGAGTGTGTTAGAGGAATTTACTGCAATATCCGAACTACACATAAATTCTTCCAAATCTAACATCTTCTTTGGAGGGATTGGAACTAATCATAAGAAGGATATTTTAATGTTCTCTGAAATCACGAAAGAGTCTCTCCCTTTCATATTCCTTGGAGTTTCACTATCATCCTCCCAATTGATTACTTCATAATTCTCAGTCTTATTGGAAAAAATAACCTTGACTATTTATCAATAGACAAATAAGATTTTATCAACTATGAGAAAGCTAAAACTTCTACGCACAATAATTCAAGGCACTGAAGGATATTAGTTCTCGGTTTTTCTCTTACCCTTCTCAATAATAAATACAATTAAGAGCACCTGTAGAAGATTCTTATGGGGATTCCCAAAAACTAAAATATTCAGACCCAAAACCTCTTAATAAAAAGTCTATGGGCCCACCACCCTAGGAAAGCTGGGTATACTAAATTTATTTTTCTAAAATAAAATATTTTTTGTTAAAACATAATGGAGGATTAACTAGAAGGAGGATGGCCTCTGGTTCATCACTTTTATTTAAACTCACATAACATTTGGGAAGTTCAAATATCCAATGAAGACTCCCCCTTCTTAAGAACTTTGATATATACCATAAACATTTTAATTGATAAAGCTGGGAATAAAAAAAACTAAATATTTAATTACCAAATGGGTTGAGGAGGGGAAAATTATCTCAAATGCATATTTAATTGAGATATTTAATTGAGATAGTCTAGATATTTAAACTTGAAATAATATTTCAAAATATTTTTGGATAGATATAATTTTAACAACAATTTACCTCATCAACTATATACATTCTTCTATCATTTCTCAGTGTATACCCTTTCATATGTTGTATCTTAGAAAAAAATTATTTAGTTTTTTTCAAAATTTTTTAATATGCTTATTTTATTCTTAATCGCTATACAGCATATCCAACATTTAAAAAATTATTATTTAGAGCTATGAGATGTGTGTTCTTTGGATACTCTTATATTCAAAGAAAGGATAAGTATTTTTAATCAATAACTAATTAAAAATTTAATATGCATATATATGTAAATAAACATTCATATATATGTAAATAAACATTCATATATATGTAAATACACATACATATGTATTAAAACATAAATACATATATGCATGCATGCATACATACATACACAAACATGTATATATGTCTGCATATATATTTTTATAGATATATAAATATGTGTGTGTATGTAATATATATGCATATGTATGTACATATATGCATACATATATACATATATGTATCCATATGTCCATACATATGCATAGATCTATACATATTTATATCCATACTTATACATACAAACATATATCTATATATATATTAAATTATTAAATTTATATTGTTTTGTTTTAAAATTTGTGTTGATGGAAAACATTGATGATATTCTATTTTTATGTTTAATATATTTTATTTGATTATATTTCATTAATATATAAAAACTATATATATTATTTATTGAAATATATAATTTATATATATATTACATAGAGAGCACCTACAAAAAACTCATGTCTTAAATGCAACTTGTACCTTAAGACCCAAATAATATTTGTATCTCAAGACTCCAAAAAGTTTTGTGCTTTATTGCTCCTTATGCCTCAACTAACTACGAGAACTACTACTTTTACTACAAAATATGTTTTTATAGCTAATTAATCATTAAATATCTTCATAAAGGCTTTGAACAGATTTTGATTTACTTTTATTTCCTCCAAATTGTGATCTTGATTAAATACAAAATATATTTTTATAGGTAATTAGACCTTAGACGTCAAATATATTTCTTTTATTTCTTTTTTTTATTACAATATTCTATAAATAAAAACACACAATATGTGAGATGTCATAATTCAAGCCCTAATTTGTATATTATCATTGTGCATTGATGAAATCATTGAGTTTTATATTGAGATTTAGATATTTTATGTTTCAATTTCTACAAGCTTGATATTTTGTTTCCCCCATTTTTTATTTCTTTTAATGAGTGTCCTAGTAGTCTTCATTTAGTAAGTTATTTTTTTAAGACGATTATATTCATAACTTATTTTTTTCTTTCACTTATATTGTTTTGTATGATCATAAGAATTCAATGAACACTCTCTTTGAGACTATGCAAGGTCAATTGTATATTCTTACATTTACTATGAAATATGCTACTAGGCACTTAAGTATTATTGATTTAATACTTATTCCTTTTCAACTTGGTTATCAATCACTAATCAAGCAGAGAATATTGAATCATAATATTAAAAATATTTCAATACTTACATCAGAATCTAATAGAGATGAAACTCTGAATGAATTTAAATATTTTGTTATATTTATCTATTGTGGTTTACTAAATTTTTTTCTTCTTTTAATTTTAGTTTATGTTTTTGGTGAGAGAACCTAACATGTATGTTATCCCAAACATTTTTGCATGTTGTATAAGAGAGGCAAGCATTTTTTTTTCACATTGAAATTATTTTTTATTTAATATTATGTGATCTAAAATTAACATGCAATCAAAGTTAAATCCTATGGGGTGTGTAAGTTTTAAAAACCCTAGGTGCACAATTGTGTGCATTGTATCAACACAATGCACTCACACTCTACCATGAAAAGCATCATCAAATGTTTCCATGGCACACTCACTATGAGCGACATGGTTGGGTGAAACAAAAGAGAGGACATAACCACGTGCAGAGGAAGTAGCATAGTAGATACAATCATGCACAGTGGAAGGCACACAGCATGTGCAGTTATACAATGAGGAAGGGGCACAATAGACACAATAGTGCACAGATGGAAAGCACACAGCATGTGCTGTGGCACACTGAGGAAGGAGCAAAGTAGGCACAGTCATGCACATTGGAAAGTGTATGTGGTGTTGCATGGCTTTTTTTGAGCAATCTAATTGGGCAATGGGCAAAAATCCTTCGTTGAATTTGGATAGAAATTAAGGATTACAAATCCTAATTAATTTAATCCTGTAAAATTTTATTCTTAAATTTGCTTTTGGGATGATGTATTGAGTATGGAGAAAAAAAATCATATTAGAAATAGATGGGAGAGCCTCAATTCAAGGTAGACAATACAGAAGTATAAGACACGCCTGAAATAATTGTTGAATATTATTTCTATATAAAAGTCCAAAATGTTTTAATAGTATTGAACGAGACAAAATGACTACCAAAGTCATTTAGAAGCCTTCAAATAATTTATTCACTATAAAATTTATACTTGCTATAAAAAATTATATAAAATTTCTTTTTTAGATAATAATAGATATTTTTTTTCTTTCATGCAATACTAAATGATTTACTTGTACTCTCACCTCACTATTTGATTATCAATATAGGTAATACACATATTATTGATAATTATATCTTATTCATTATATTATTTATCTAATTTAAAAAATATTATTATACTTAATAAAAAATATTTAAAAATTATTAAATATGATAGTATACAACATGTTTTTTTATTAATTCCTCATACCATACTTATTTCAGATTATCTTTTTAGTATATTCTCAATGATATATGTTTACATACAATTAAATTCTAACTTTATTTTTATTATTATTACTTTTATTTTTTTCTACTAATATTAGTTTATAAAATTATAATATTCTCAAGGAGATTTTATTTGAGTTTAAACAAGATAAATTATATGTTTATTCTTCGAGTGTGAGATTTTCTTTTATATGTTTTAGAATGTTTGTCCGGAGAAATCATAACTAACTTTATTTTTATTTCTACAAACCATTATTTGACACATAACTCCATTAGAAATTGAGCAGAATAAATTATATGTTCATTATTTGACGGAAAGTATTAAAATCTCCAAGATTTATGCTGATATGATTTCATTGACAGCTAATTGGTGATTAATATTATTAATTTTTTTTCGTTTTTTTATAGTTAGTTAAAAATGCTAATTGATAGGTGCAGATTGATAGTTAATTGTTACTGAAAATTAGAATCTGTTTCCTGTCCTTTCAAAGCTATATATAACGAGCATTGTTTAAACACTATTTGTGAGAATACAGAAAAAGTTTTTCTTAAACTTTTATGGTATCAGAGGCGAGGTTCTTTACCTCTGTTCCAAGTCTCCATTCTTTTTTTCATCTTGCTAACTTCTCGATGTGGCAAATATCAATCCAGAGAAGAAGAATGTTTCAACACCAGGCACCAGCCTCCAGCAATTCTTACACTTTTTGCTATTTCACAACCCCTCGGAGAAGGTTCAACATTGCAGATCACCATTCACCAGTTAGATGGAAAGAATTTCCTCCAACGGTCAGTGTCTCAAGCTTGTGCTTAGAGGAAGAGAGAAACTTGACTAGATCACTTGCTAAGCCAAGCGTCCAAGTAACACAGACCCAACCTATGCCAATTGGGAGCTCAAAAACTCATTTGTCATGTCTTGGCTTATCAATTCAATGAAGCCACACATCAGCAGCACTTATTTGTTTCTCCAAACATCAAAAGATATATATAGAATGCTGTGGAGGAAAGCTTTTCTGATCTTGAGAATGTTTGACAAGTTTTTGTGATTAAATAGATTCAAGGCTCTTCAACAAGGTAATAGTAATATGACTGAATTCTATAAATCCCTACAAATGTTATGGTAAAAATTAGATAAGCATTATGAGGCAGATTGGGGAGATCTTGAGATAAACAAGAAGTTACTAAAGCAACTTGAGAAGTAGAGTTTGTATGAATTTCTAGCATGCCTCAACCAGGAATTAGATGAAGTAAATGGTCGAATTCTTGTTCAAAGGCCACTGCTATCAATTGAAGAAACCTTTGCAAAAGTCTGACATGAAGCTAGCAGACAAAAGATGATGCTTGCTGAAAGAAGGGACCAACCACCCTTATTGCTAAGAATGTTGCCAACAAATCTGGTGATCAAAAATCAAGTCTGAGGCTGCTCACACTGTAACAAGCTGGGTCATACACAAGAAAGTTGCTGGGATCTCAATGGCAAACGAGCAGACATACGATCTCAAAGACAAAGTCATGTTATAAATGCAATTGAGGGCGCATGTAAAAAATTTTTATGGAGATGGCCCATAACTAAAAGATTTAGGCTAAAAGTCTCATGGAAAGATGTATGCGAGCCCACCTCTCATGATGGACTGAGTATCTTAAACTTAATTTTTTGGAATAAAACTTTTTTTGTTATAGCTTTATGAAGAATCAACAAGAATAAGAATTTCCTTTGGAAGATAAAAATAGATGATGACATAAAAGAAAGACACAAAATACAAATGCTATACTCGGAAGATAAAAACAGAAATTTATATTGTATTCAATACTAAATATAATAGTTTAGAATTCTAAATTGTAGAGAATTTTGATTTAATGTTATTACTTATCAAAAAAAAAATCAAAGGTAAGGTCATGGAAGAGCACTTCAAGCTACAACTAAGGAGAAATGTGAGAGGACCAACAGCCTTGAATCAACTGGTGTTTTTCTGAATAGAAAACACCTTGAACAATTGTTATGACTCCTCAATCAACAATCTGTGACAGCCTCTAGCCCTGCCATTAGTGATTTTGCACTATGTTGCACGGATACGCCTAGGAACTACCGTGTCCATGTGTCGGAGACGTTGACACAACGATACGGGTCGGATACGTGTCCGATACGCCACATGGCGTATCGGACACAAATCCGTATGCGATATGCCACGTGGCGTATCGGATACGCGTCGGAGACGTATCCGACGCGTTGTTGGGAAACAGTCGTCTTTAACAACAGACACGTCGTTTACCTACAAACGCGTTTTTACGATTCTAACGCGTCGGAAATACACTATATATTTACGATTCTAACGTTTACCAATCTTCACTTCAGTTCTTGGAAAAGGTTTTACTTTTATATGCTTGCCAGACAATCTTATTTTACGTGTCATGCTACATGTTCCCAATTTAGCCTACAATCTTGTGTCGATCAGAAAAATTGACACCATAATTGCATTGCCAATTTTTCTGATTGTGTGTGCATAATACAAGGAAAGGGGTTGGAGAAAATGATTAGCATTGCTAGTGAAAAAAGTGGCCTCAACTACCACTTCGAGAATGATGAATGCATGGAAAGGCACAATGACTAAAATTGCTCTATCATCTGTCTTAAAAAAAATGTGCCATTATGGCACCACATGTTAGGCCACCCCAACTTTCATTACCTTAAACGTTTGTTTCCTGGGTTATTTATAGATAAAAATCCAAAAGATTTTTATTGTGGAATATGCCAACTTGCTAAACACACATGAGCATTTTTCCATTTAAACCCTACAGAGAGCATAGTCCTTTTTTCCTCATTCATAGTGATGTCTAGAGACCACCCCACCACAAGTATGAAATGGTTCATTATATTCATTGATGATCATAAAAGAGTGAGTTGGGTTTATCTTTTCCAAGAAAAGTCTAGTTACAAAAATATTTCAAAATTTTCATGCTATGATAAAAAATAAATTTCCAACCACAATAATGAGAGCAGAATCTCAACAGATTGTGACATCAATGTCACTCAACCACTTAGCACACCTCATTATTCACTTAAGTCATCTACAAATAGTTTTCAACTAACTATCCAGTCTCATCTAAGCTTATTCTGAGAGACATTGTCAAAGAACTTACATCATTGAGTTATCATAACACGTGCCACAAGATGCTTTGCACCCCTAGTCTACTCCTGATTATTAACTAGGTAAAGACTTGCATGCATCACTTGAATCCCAAATTTTGACTTAGATACGTTCAACAATAATTAACATATGATCGCTTCACATTGCTAGCTTTTTAAAAGAGCAATGACTAGTTGCGTAAATTAACGATTCCTCTCACATTAAGTTGAATTACTATCATAATGCATCCATTAATAGGATAAAACTAACTTATTTTAAGTTGATCTACGCTTAATAATCCTTTGACCGCTTCTGTTACTGCACAATTCCTTGGAGAAGATTCATCATTGCAAATCACTAAGCACAAGCTTGACACACTATGATCATTGGAAAAAATTCTTTCCATCCAACTTGTGATTGGTGATCTGCAATGATGAACCTTTTACAAAGGTTTGTTTAGTAACGGAAGAGGTCAAAGGATTACTAGAGACTGGAGGTTAAACCAAAATCAAAGTTTAAAGAATAGATAATGGAATCAAATATTTTAAAACACTCTTAACAGTCTTTTTGGCAACCAATAATATTATCCACTAAAGTTTATGTACTGTACCCCACAACAAAATAGGATAGCTGAGAATAAAAATTAACCCTTACTTGATGTTCAGAGAACCCTAATGTTTACCATGTCAGTTCCAAAGTATGTATATGGAGAGGCTATCCTTATAGAAACTAAACCCATGTTTTTTGGCCAATCATTTATTCCTCTAAAAAACCTTTGGATGCACTGTGTTTGTCCATGACGACCAAAAAAACAAATCAAAACTTTATCCAAAATATATCAAGTGTGTTTTCATTGAGTATTCATCCACATAAATAAATTATAAATATTATTATCCTATTATCTATTGAATATTCGTGTCAATGGATGTCACCTTTTTTGAAAAAAAATTATTCTTTCCCAATTCCTCACTTCAGGAACAAATTCAAGGTGAAGCAAAGTCTTGGGAAGAGTTTGAGCCTTAAGTATCCCCTCGAAACATTAGGGCTCTGCATGAATAAATGATCTAGCATATCACTTCTTTTATCCACTTCAATTGAACCCAATGAATCTGTTGTGCCATAGAAAGTCTAATGAAAAATATCATTTATTCATGCATGAAACATTCTCACTGTAGTGACAAACCTAACACTCAACAATGCCAAGAATTTGAATCAATTCCTGCTCTTGTTGAAAGTCCCGGAACCACCAATGATGCTGAGGATGAAGAGTTGAACTTCCCAAGCAAACATTCACCTAGTATAGAGAACATTAATATTCTCATTGCCATAAGGAAGGGTGTAAGAGCGTCTACCCAACACCCAACTTCCAAATTTGTATTGCATGTAAGATAGTCTTTGCATTTGTCTGCTTTTAATACAGCTTTGATGAACAGAAAAATACCAAGAAACATTGAAGAAGCTCTTATCATGTAGATTAAAATATATGTCATAGAAATTTAATGCTTATTGTATAAATCATAATATTATAAATCATACTTCTTATTTCAACACATTCCAACAAAAAAGAATTATATAAAGAAATAAAAGATATCTGACTAAGACAATTTGGATAATCATAGTTAAAAAAATATTCAAAAATATTTTTGAAAATATATGATTTTTAATGTAATTTACTTTTTCAAAAAAAAAAAAACCATAATTTACTTTATTAATTAGATGTCTGCTTTTGTTATTTCTCAACGTGGCCCTTCCATATCCCACATCCTAAAAAGAAATTATTTAAATTATCAAACAAAATTTTTTAATTTACTTATTTTATTCTTCGGCACTCTCTAGCATGAGACAAACTAGCATCTATAACTTTGAGATATATGTTTTATGGATATTCTAATACCCAAATAGGATATAAGATATAGATATTTTATGTTAGTTTATACATTTGATGGGAATATCCAATATGTAAGTTTTCTCAATTATTTTTACCCAATATATAAAAGTGAAATGTATAATATTATTTCATATTAGGTGTTGTTTATTTCATTTTTCACATATCAATTTATAACACAAGTATTTTTCACCAAAACATGAAAGATTTTAGTGAGTATATATATATTTTTTGATCACAACTCATTTTTTAAGAAACCTCGTAAGACTGTGAGCTTGGGAAAAATGTGTGTCTAAAGGTTGCAATTAGATCTATTACTCTTCATTGTTTACATGTAATACAATATGGACCACCAATCAGTATTGTGCATCACTCATCGACAACATTTAAGTTTATGATATTACTTTTATATGATCATCATATCTACCAACTAGTTCAGATCATTTTGATTTATGAGAGATATATATATATAATTACTCAGTCTACTTAGACTAGAGACGAGCCTACCAAGAAGAGAGATGAACTTAGAACCAACCCTTTTGATCTTGACCTTCATATTGCTCTTCAAAAGGGACAGTAATTGTATTCAACACCCTATTTCACAAATTATAGCATAATCTCATCTTGTTTTTTTCTTTATTTTTTTATTAATTATTTTCATATTATTAGATTACTTAAGTTTCTTTCTGAAAGATTAACTCATTTAAAATAGCATAAGATCACAATAAAAGAGATTAATTTTTACTCTAATGACTTAATAATTAGTATTATTATTTTTGAGAAAGTCTATACTTGACCACAAGTGCATATTCATTGTGAAAACATGTCAAAATAAAAAATTAAATCACCTTAAGACAAGATTTATAAAGATTAGATTCACTCAAATGTTTGGCATGCACAGCTAGTACAATTTCTTTCAAGTAACTAATAAAATCTCGGTATGAATTCTTATTTCTTTTGTATTATATCACAATTTGAGGACACATCAGCTAAATATGAAAAATATATTTCTTCATAGTGATATTGAGTATACAGTACATATAGAGTAGACACCTAGATTTTGGGCAGCACAATCAGATATGATTATAAATTACAAAAGAAAATTTATACCTTGAAATAGTCATGCACAACCTCATTTATGAGATTTTCATAGACAGATATTTCATTTGGATAACACAAGTGTATTACTGACTTTTCTATATTTTTTAAAATAACTTTGATAATAAAGTAATTTTGTTGATTGTCAACATTGGGTAGATGATATTCGGATTATAGAGAATGATGAATTGGCAATAACCAAACAAAAAATACATTCAAGAATAATTTCAAATGAATAATCTTGAAAAACTCATATTTTTTCTTGGTATATATATAAAGTCATTGAGTAATAATATTTTGTCATAAAGAAGATATATGCTTGATACTATTTAAAAGTTGATATTTTGGATTGCAACACATTATGCAATCCATTAAATACTGAGAGAAAAAGAATATAACATTCAATATTCTTTAATACTGAGAGAAAAATCATAAAGAATATAAACCATCTGATTATAATCAGATTAAATATATTACATTCAATCAGCATTGTTAGACATTTCTTAGATTAATTTTAACAAGTCACTTTGCATTCTGGAGTATATGAAAAAGTCTGAAATATATAGATGGTCGATGGGTTGGACGACCCATACCCGACCCACCACACAACCCAAAAAAGTCATGTTAGGCATGATACATCAAGGTGTATGCCATGATTGGGGTAGGCAATCAGCCTATGTAAGAAAGCACAACATAGTCCAGGCTGTTCTACACTAGCAACATAACCTAACACGGCACATGGACTTCACGTGCTAGTTCGTGTTGTTTTAACAAATATAAGTATATTAAGTACATGCACCTATATTGTAAATTTTTTTAATAAAGGGGTGTGTAAAGCCCACATGCCCTATTAAAAAAAGGTCATTAGCCTAGCCCCATTAAAAGGCAGGCAGGTTAGTGGCGATTAGCCAGGATTAGCTGAGTGACACGGCAGGCACTTTCATGCCTGGAACGATCATGCCGAGTTTTTAAAAAAAAAGATTCAAACCCAACCCGACATGACCTAGCATGCAATATTTAGGACATGGGCAAGTGGGCCAGCAATTTCTACCAACAGGCCATCACAGCATGACTTATTATAAAATCCATGTCAAGCCCGACACTGCATGATGATCCATGTGGGCTTAAAAAACTAGTCATGTCAGCCCGATATGGCCCATTGAACACTTGTACTGGAATGTGAAATTTCTTTCATGAATCATGAATACTTATAGTTGATTAGATATTTAAATTTAATTAGGTACCAACATGCATAGAGGTGTCAAACGGAGTCGGTCGACTAGGATCCGGCCCCTAGCCCAGCCTGGTTCAGCCGTGCCTGGCCCGGCATGGTTTGGAACAGGGCCCCTAGCTAGGCCGGGCCACCCCTTGGCATGTTGCATGCCATGCCAGGCCGGCATGAGCCATGCCTCATGCAGGGCCAAACAAACCCATGTGCCTTGCCTAACGGTACGGTAAACCAGCCCGGGAACCCAGCTAGATTTTTTTTAAATTTAACTGCGAAAAACATCTACGACCCGGCCTGACCCAGCAAATCCAAGCACGACCTAGCCCAAAATGGGTACAAGCCGGGCCAACAAGCCGGCAATTATCAAGTCGTGTTGTGCTTGGCACAGCACGGGTATTATATCGAGTCATACCGAGCACAGCATAGTTACTATAATGAATAGTGTCGGGCACAGCACGATGGCCCGATTGGCCACCAAAAATGGGACGGGTCGGGTTGGGTCAGCCCGTTTGACACCTCTAAACATGCACCAAGAAGAAGTAAATGATGGGGTTTTAAAATTTTTCTTAAAGGCTATTTTATCTCCTAAAAAAATAGAATAGAAGGTTATTTCAAGATTCAGTACATAAATAAAATTTTGAATGATAACCACATAGTTACTTATGAGATATTATAGATGTGTCATAGAAATATTAAATGGGCAGATGAATTGTGTTAATCTATACAAATTATGAAAGGCAACCCGTAATGGACACAACACGAAAAGCTACCCATGTCAAACATGGCATGAAAGGTTGCATGTGTCATGTTATGTTGATATGGCACTAATTTTATGTCAGTCATGAATAGTAACACGACACTAATTTTATGTCAACCAATGGCATGAATCATGCCATGTGTTGGTACGGTCACAGTTCAAACATAGTTCTGGACAATGTTGCATTGTGCCTTGCATTAATATTTAAGGTCATGCTTCATGCCGTGCGCAGGCTGCCCAAATCACTTGACAATGACACCTCTAGTTCAATGAGTCTATGGAGCAATCTAGAAATTGTAATTCCTATGTTTCTAACTTTCTATTTTTGTAAAATTTGTTTACTACTATTATATTTAATTTACGCATACATGATGTATGTTACAACTACAAATTTTAGTTAAAGTCACAAATGGTGCAAAGGAAAGTAGACTACATTTACAACAAAGTGATAGCATTTATGATACACTTTTTTTTATTTGTTAGTGAGTTTGTTATTAATTTTATTTATAAATAAGAAAAAATTAGAAAAAATAATAAATAGTAAATATAACAATAATGAATTTGACATAAATATAGATAATAATAATTCTACCAAAATGTCCAAAGTCGAAACTAAGTTTTCTCTAAGGATATAGATTAAAACTCATTTGTCACATAAAAAATAAAAAATTAGACGAACTTAAATAATATAGACTCATTTTAAAATAATATAAAACAAAAATTCTATGAGAATATCAATGAAGAATCAAAACAATATATATATTATCAAAATATATGGGTGTGTGTAGGAGTACATGTTGCATTTGACATCTTAAAGATATGTCAAATATTGCATCAAAAAACATGATGCATTAGATTTAAACAAATCTATTGAAGAACGGTCTTCAAGTCGAATGTAGTTCAATTTGAGGTGTTAAACAGGTCAGCTTATACCTGATTTGGGCCATGTCATGCCTAGACTTGTTGGGTCGGGCCGGATCAAGCCGAGTCATGCCGTTAGGGATTGGGTCATCCCAAACTTTAAAATTATTATAAATTAAAATTTTAATACTAAAATTAAATTAATTAATTAATTAATAAAAAAATTATTATCACAAGTCATAAGTAACAGCTCACAAGTCACAATTAAGAACTAAAAATACATACAAATTACAAAATAATAAAGCAAGATCAAAATTAAAATAATCATAAAAAGATAAAAAGTAATATATTAGAAATAAACTCATAAATATAAAACATAAATCTCATAAGTGTCTGAATAAACAAAGAACATGATAACAAAAAAATAATAAACTCAATCCTCAAAGTCAAATGACAAGAATAAATAAACAAAGAAAATCAAAAAATGATAAATCTCGTCAATGTATGATATTATCAGTGTTACCAGTGATAGGCCGTAGGCAGTACAGTAGGCTCAGCTCAATGCCTCAATCTCATCTCAATCGTTAATCATCATTAAAATCTCAAGAATCATCAATAATAACCAATTTCTCCGCTCTTACTCCAATTGCAGCATGATCTTATATGCTCAAGCTCGGATCCTCTCAATCTTTCATGCATGCTGATATCTCAAAAATATTTAACCATAATCTCGATCTCCTATCTGAAATCACATTCACTACAATAGAAAAAATACTTTGATATTATGCTCGACACCGGAGGTGTCAGTACATCCCGTGTCGTCTCAGACAGCACGGGATAGATAAACTCATATGATTTTCATCACTATAAAATATCATAATTTTTATTATTGATATGTGATACGATTGAGAAGTAATCAATATCTAAGTACCAAGACAGCTCGCTCTTATTTGACGATCCACCCTATTTTTCCTCCTTGATAATTGAATGGAGAAATCATCTCCGAATATGGTATCCATGTTCATACTCAGAAATTCAATACTATTACCATCATACCTAATACCACAGTATGTAAATAGTTGTCGACTTCTCGTGAATGAACCCTTCAGGTTGGTTTTCCTAGTTCATGCATGGAGATATATATGTCAAAATATTCTCTACACCTTCCACCTTAACCTTTGGGTCCATGCAGGCAGTCAAATAATAATAAAATAAAATGATGAATCAGTACTTTAAATACTTGGTTTCCATCTTTAAAACCATATCGCTAAATATCAGGTCCTCTCTAAACATCATAAATATACTACTAATATTACATATGTACCAAAGTGCAATATAAATAATGATAGTATAAATTGACGAACGCATGTTTGTCATGTCATAAAAAATTATCAGGAATTTTATAAATAAAATTACTATAGCCCAGTGAGTATCATCATAATAAGTTCGTCAATCTTACTATTAACAGTCTGATATCATATATTATTATCCAAGACATGACTTCAACATCAAATATGTGTAATTCCAATAGTATATCATATTCGATTGAAATTTTTTCTTTTTTAGACCCACAGACAAATAGAGACTATTAAACTCATATTGTCTGCGAAACATAGGATAAAATTTTAGTGATAACGTATATTTTTTAAAGTGAAAGAAACTATTTTCATCCCCGCTTATATAATGAGATTAATGACATGACACATGTATCTGATGTGAAAAATCTTTTCTAATGGCTCATCTCTAATAATCCTAACAAATATGTTAATGGTTATTTCATTGTTAGCTGCATTATCGAATGTAATATTAAATATAATTATTTTAAATATTTTCTCTAAAGATTATCATCATGCACTCATATGTGATCGGGTCATCATGAAAATAAAAAATTCCTGAGAATTCTAATATTTTTTTTATTTAGTATTCATTTTGAATCTATATAATTAGCAGTTAGGCATACATAAGATATATCATCGCAATTAATCCAGATAACGGATATCACGGACACCACTCACTATATGCTCTAAATTCATTAATTATTATTTCTTTTTCTAAGTTAGAGTATTTTAACATGTAATTCTTATATGTGGACATAGGAATCTTATAATATGAAGACTAAAAATAAGTCTGCATGATATTGACTACCATTTGATAATTCGAAAATATAATTAGAAGACTCATCGTGGTGATTTGTTTGGTCATGTCTTCCTTCTCTAACTCAATGCGATATATGAATGAGGTCAACATTGAGGCTGAATTGGATACAGCCTCAAAACTCACTGCTGAATCGAGTTTGCATTAGATCTAATGCATTGTGTTGTTGGTGCATTATTTAGCATGTCTTTTAAGGTGTCCGGTCTCACATGAATTCTTATAGGTTAATTTATTTTTATAATATTTGCATTGTGTCGATTCTTCATCGGCACCCCTACTATTTTTATGTTGTATTATATTGAAATAAGTCCAAAGTTATATATTTTATCTAGTTTTTTGATGTTTATATATATGGGTTTGGGTCGAGGTGACCGGAGAAAACAAAGTTTCGACGATCTCAAATATTTTCATAGGGTTTTCGTTACCCATATTAAAATTTTCAATATTTATGTTTAAATTAATTTCGTTATCATTAAAATTACAATGTCATTTTAATTTGTTATTAGTTTATTAATTAGATTATACTTAATATTTTTAAAATTATATATTAATTAATTTTAATTAAAATAATACTAAAGTCTAAAAGTTTTAAGTTTTAACTAAGATTAAAATAAAAAAAAAACTTAACTAAACAAAATTTAAAAATTAATACCTATAATGTGTAAAATCTCATTTTCTTTATGATGTCTGAACCTCACAAGAGGTGGCACTCTATGCCCGAGTCCCAAAAGTTGAAACCAAAATGAGAGACCGAGAGAAAGAGAAAGAGATGAGAGTCAAGAGGAGATGAAGAGATAATACGAGAAAGAGAGATAATATATAAATTATAAATGAGCAGAAGGATAATATATAGCTTTTTAAAAAAGATATTTTAAAAAAGAAAATCAATTTTGTATTATTTTTTGTATTATTTTTTGTATTTTTTTAAATTCATTTTAGAGGGGCAGAATCCAAAGAGCCATTGGATTCTGTCTCCTAGCCGTTGGGGCTGAAATCCAATAACTAAAAAATACATTTTTTTGGACTGTTGAGTCGGTTCGACTGTCAAACCAATCCAACGGTCACTAGTTCCAGAAGCTTAGACTTTTAGATCTTGTAGCATGCAGGTCGGGTCGGGACCATCAGGTCTAGTTCCAAGACTATTGAGTCATCAGGTTCAAGTCTCCAGAGACTAGAAGTCAGAGGGGGTGGAACACTGTTCGAGTCATGCCGAAAAACCATGTCTCGGGTCAAGGTACTGAGCTATGTCTGGCCCAACACGAGGCCCGGGTTACATCAGCACGGCATGGCACAAACCGTGCTAAGAGCCAACCCAGCACAAATCCAGGCACAATTTTGGACTGTGCCATGCCGGGCTAGGCATGGTCGAGTCGGGAAGTGCCTCAAGCCGGGCCAAGACTGTCTGGCTCGTTTGATCTCTAAGTTTAATTTTATTGACCCCTTCATATACTATAATAATTTTGAAAAGGAAGACAAAAACAATATAGGTGTCAAATAGGTCAGGCGGCCCATACACGGCCTGAGGCACGGTAAAGGCTCATGCCCATGTCGGGCCTACTCACGGCATGACTTGTGTCGTGACCTACCTAGGCCAACTAGGTCATGTGCCAGGCTTGGCACGGCCCAATACCATGGCCCATGAGCACAAATTCCCAGCACAAATTCTCTGCACTAACCGAGCAGTGCCTCAAGTCCCGACCCAGCCCCACCCCAAACCTGAAGCCCTATATCCAAAGATCCAAATTTCCACCAAGCTCATAACCTGACTCGCGTTCATTTATCCACAACCCCTAGACCTAAGCCCGATAATTCCAAAAGCCAAAACTTCTAGAATTTTGGATCATTAGGGGCTGGTTCATCGATCGAATTAACCTAATAATCTAAAAAAAAAATTCAAATCTAAGTCATTGAATTTTACCTCCAATGGTTACGGAGTAGAATATGACGATCCTAAGGATTCTACCTATTTTTTAATTATAAAAAATAAAAAAAAATAAGTTTTTTTAAAAAAATATGTTTTCTTAATCTATAAACCCCCCCCCCCTCATTCTAGGATTTTTGTTTTCAAAATATAAATCTCTCTCTCTAATTTTCTCTCTCGGGTTTTTGATTTCAATTTTTGACTTTCGGCATTTCACTTTTTAGGACATAAATGTGTTGCGA
This sequence comes from Sapria himalayana, assembly GCA_029783825.1. NCBI lineage: Eukaryota > Viridiplantae > Streptophyta > Magnoliopsida > Malpighiales > Rafflesiaceae > Sapria > Sapria himalayana. The sequence goes on along the minus strand of JAREIK010003411.1, from coordinate 1,334,394 downwards.
AATGAATTGTGGTGTGCATGCGATGTGGACATCAAAAAGTTAAAGTTTATGCATTATGATTTATGAATATTTTTTTTTATTTATTAGTTTTTAAATTTTAAAGTTATATTTCTAAAATCTTCTTCTCTCTAGTCTAATCTCTCTCTCCTAATCATAACTCCTAAGTCGAATCTAAAAAATAAAAAAAATAACAAATAATAATTTTAATAACGAAAATAAAATTAATTATAATTTAGATAATGAAAACCATACGAAAAAGCCCAAGGCTATCAAAACTTTAGTTTTTCCAGTCGCTTCGACTCAAATATCTGAAAAATAAAAAATTAGAAGAAATGTAGTTATTTGGACTAACTTTAATATAATAAAAAAATATATATATTAAGAGTGCTGAAGAAAAATTGGCACATTACAAATATTATAAAAAAATTTATTATGTAAAAGTTTGTATGAGACTAGATACCTTAAGGAGCATGCCGAACTATGTACCAAAAAATATGATGTATTAAATCATCATATGGAAACTCAACTCAACAATAGATTTTTTTAGGTTGGATCCAGTTCAATCTCAAAATTTACCCCCTTCATATACTACAAGTTAAAGAGAAAAAACATAACTAAACTAATCACTACGAGTCTTCCGATTATGTTTTTGGAGAATCCAAGAATAGTCAGTATCATGCAGACATATTTTCAGCACATATATCGTAGGATTCCTATGTTCACATCTAGGAACAACATAATAAAATATTATAAGTAAAAAATAATAATAATAATAATAATTAATAAATTTAGGAAATATAGTAGAGTAGTGTCTGTGATATCCGATATCTGGACTAGTCATGATGATAGATCTTATGCATGCCTCACCACCCACTATGTAGATTCTAAATGGACACAAATTAAAAAAAAATAGGATTCTCTGAGATTTTTCATCCTCATTATGATCCGATTATTTTTAAGTGTATGATACAAATATTTAGAGTATATAAAATTCAAAATAAAATATTTAGTATTACATTCAATAATACATTTAATAATGGAGTAGGGATTAACATATTTATTAGGAATATTAGAAATTGACCATTAAAAAAAATTTTTACGTTAGATGTATGTGTCACATCATTAACCTGATAGTACAAGTGAAAATAAAGTTATGTACCCCCACTTTTGAAAACATACGTAACTCACTAAAATATATTTATATGTCTCACAGATAACAAGAGTTTGATAGTCTCTGTTTGTTTGTGAATCTTAAGAAGAATAAATTTCAATCGTATATGAAACACAGTTGAAATTACACGTACATGATGTTACAGTCATGTGTTAAATACGAACACGAAATATTTGACTACGTCAATAATAAAAGTGAAGAACTTATTATTGATAACATAAACTGAGCTATTTATGAAATTCTTAAAGATTTTTTATGGCACGACGAACATGTGTTCGTCAATTTATACTCACACGACTTGCATTGTACTCAGGTGCATATGCAATATTAGTAGCAAGTTTAGGAAATTTTGAAATGACCCATACTTAGCGATATGGTTCTAGAGATGAAAATCAGGTACTTAAAGTAATGATTTACCATTCTATCTCTTTATTGTTTGGCAGTCTGCATAGACCCTGGGATTAAGATAAAAGGGATAGAAAATATTTTGACATACATTCATGAGAAGTTGACTGAGCTCTTTACATACTATGATACTAAGTATGGTGGTAGTGGTAGTGAGACTCTGAGTACGGACATGAATATCATATTCAAAAATAATGACTTTTCTATTTAGGTAGCGAGAAGGAAATAACATGATGGACCGTTAAATAGGAATAAGTTGTCTAAGTACTTAGATACTGATTATTACTGAATCCTATCATATTCTGATATAAAAGAATATTGATATATTATAGTGATAAAAATCATATGAGTCTGCCTATTCCATGTAATCTAAGATGGCACGAGATCTACTGACTCTTCTGGTATCGAGTGTAGCATCGGATTCAGTTTTTTCTGTTGTAGTAAATGTTATTTCAAATAAGAGATCCAGATTACGACCAGATATTATTGAGTCATTAACATGCATGAATAATTGAGAAGATTCAAAATTTGGACATCCAGTATCGTGCTGGAATTACAGCAAAAATGGAGGAGTTGATTGTTATTGATGATCTGTATGATATTGATATTGAGGATGATTTGACGATTGATGACGTTGACGATTGACGGACAGAGACACTGATGTCTAATATTGGATTACTCATTTATATTATATTTGTCTTTGTTTATTTTTTGATTGTGATATTACTTTGAGTTTAATGATTGATACTTGAATATTAATTTTTTGTGAATTTACATTTTGCATTGATTTTTATTTATATTTAAGTTTTATTAATTCATACACATTTAGTTTTTAAATTTTAGTTGTTTATTATAATAAAAAAACTTATTATTTTATTAAATTCAAAAAAATAAAATTTAAAAAATTATTTATTTATTTAAAGTTAACAATTACTTAAGTATATAATTAAATAATTAATTTTCAAATTTTAAATTTTATAATATTTAAATATTTTGCTTTAGTGTAAATCATACGAATCCACTTATCTCGTATTATCTAAGATGACAAAATCTATTAATCCTCTGATGTTCAATATAGCATCAGAGTCTATTTTTTAATGACAGTCAATATTATTTGAGATAAGAAATTAAGACCACAACCATGTATCATAGAAACACTTGTATGCATAAAGAACTAATAAATTTTAAAATTAGACATTCAGAATAAGATGCAAGAGTCACTAGAAAATGATAATTAATAGGACATGGAGATAATAATTTGATTCTGCATTCGCACTGTCATACCATAGATAGTGATTGATAATTGATATAATTTTTGGTTATTTTATTTTCATTTGATATCATATTATCATTGTTTTTTATTTCTATCATTTATGGCATTAAGTATTTATGATCTAATGAGTCATGTTTCATCGTATATTATATGTGTATGTATTATATTCTAATTTTGATGATAAAATGAAATAGATTTTTTAAATTATTTATTGTATTTTAATTCATTTAAATATAATATTAGATATTTTTAGTTAATAATAAAATAAATTATTAAAATTTTAAAATATTATAATTGGATTACTCCCCAAAATAAAAATCAACATTATCCAACATGAATCAGCATGGTCCGGTATGACCTAGAACTGTTGTGGGGCAAAGGGGCCATGTCGAGCATAGTTGTGTTGGGTTGGGCCGTGTCGAGCACGAATGTGCAGGGTTAAGCCATGCCAAGCTCAATTAGAAAATATGCTCGGCACTACACGATGACATGGCTAGATGACTCAAAAATGCCCCATGCCAGAACAACACGGCCTAATTAACATCACTAAGTTTTATCAATCTCAAATAGAATATTTCTCAAAATATTTTGATCACACAAACAAATATCAGTAAAAATAAAAAAAATAATAGATGGAATATCTAAAAAAATAACTCTAAAAATAAACGAATAGAGCATTCAAAAATAAATTTGATATGAAAAAAATAATAGACTCAAGTTAGATATTATAATATCCAATAACTTTTAAAATTTATCATTTACTACAACAATATTTTTAGAACAAGAAAAAAATATTATAAAAACAAAATATCATTATCGATAATATAAATATTAACTCATGTGTCTATAATTATGAATTTTAAAGTGAAAATATAAATAAAATATTAAGTGATATATGAAAAAATAAAAAAATCTTAAAATACCTTAAAGAAGAACTTTATGTACAAATCTCCAGTAAATGTAAGTGTCATATCTCTAGTAAGTGTGTCATATCTCTAGTAAGTATTAATTTCATAATGAATGATCTACATGAAAACCTTTATATAGCTCTAGTAATCAACTTATTTCTCTCAATACTATAAAGTATTTTGAGCCTCCTCTAAGAATAATATCCAGTGACAATCTATAATATAACTCATTTTCTTATGTTATGTACCCTGAATTGAGATCTTTTGCCCCTATTTCTAATGCAAAAATATATTTGGATATTCAATACACAATCCAAAATCAACTGCATCAAAATAGTGTTACCACTCAAAATCCTTGATTTTTGCCCAAAAATAACCATACAAAATTATAGCTTTTGATAAGTCCCAAAAATAATTAAAAAAAAAAAATTGAACAAACGAAACTTTGTAGACTCCAATTTTTGTTCAATCCTGGATTAGGATTTCTACCAGAATAAATTGAACAAAACACAAACTATGGTAAGCACCATTACACCACTATGCAAACCGCTGTGTGCATCATTGTGTGAACCACTATGCAAGCTTCAATCATGCCTTCTACAACTTGAATGCACCCCCAACCATATGGGCGTGCAAGCGCATTACATGCACATCTTCCACAAGTTTGTTGCCTACATCTCATTCTATGAGGAATGAGAATGTGTTGGCAAAGGAACTTTGGCGCATAATAACATGACCCACATAGTACATAGTAAATTTAATACATTATCATTTATTATTTTTTAATATTTTTATCAAATTAATTTTTTATTATTTTATGAAATATATCAAAAAAAAAAAAACATATGTTTATCACGAAACAAAAAAACTCAGGTACATCATGATCAAATACTTGTACTAGCTGACAACTATATCATGAAACAAAAAAACATGTCATCTCTAATTACTTATATGACTAGAAATGATTTTAATAAAATACTTATAAAGTCATCTCTAGTCGCATCTTTAATAGGTCCCTAAACATATATATGTATCAGATTAAATAAATTTTTACTCACACTATGTTAGCATGCAGGATAAGAAGCTCTAATATATTTTTCTAGCGGACAAGTCTCACACTCTATTATAGAGATATCATTAATGTTGGAGTCAAATACTTTCGATTTATTCAATAATGAATGATCAAATTAAGAATGTACAAGTAATTAGTATAACACACTGAAACAACTATCAGGAAATCTTATAATGAGATGAAAGACATATAATTCATCCTACTAAGTCCCAAAGAACTTTCAATAATGTAAACAAAAATCAAAAAAATAAAAATAAATGTTGAATTAAGTCACCTGAAAAAAACAACTTTCAATAAATAAGGTAGCAGGATAATTGAGAATAAGTAAGACATAAAAATTAAATAACTAAGTTAATATTGTCATACCTATGATGTTTGACGGATTATCATTGGCTACCACAATTTTCAAAAAACATAAATGAAATATAATAAAAAGAATACGATCATTTGTACATTAGAATGGACTCCTAGGTCAATAACCCAAAACATGAAGTAAGAGAAAAAGATATAAAAGCAAAAAAACCTAGAGGTCAAGAGAGGTCTGCCACTATGATGGGAGAACTCTATCAAGACTTATGGATGACTCTAGTAATTATTTATCTCTCTCAAATCTATGTACTACCCTCAGCCTCCTCTTTAAAAATAATATTCAATATTTATCTTTGGTGTAAATCATCTTCCTACAATATGTGTAGTGAAATTAGGCTCTCACATATTTACCTCTATAATGACAATATCTCTTCATATTCAATGCAGCAACTCAAATTCAAGTTTCCAAATATGATGTTGAACCTCAATTAAATGTCTTCCCAAATGAATAGTGAATATCAACTTAGGATGAAATTAAAAATTATGCCCCAAAACCCTAAATTATGAATTTTCTCAAAAAAAAAATTTAACTCCCAAAACCACAAAACCCTTCTCTCTTCAGGCTTACCAACACATGTACACAAGGATCTATTTTACCTAAGATATTCCTTTGATAATATGTAGATATTACACCATTATATAATGAAGTAATTGATTGGAACAATTTTTAACTAAAATAAAGAATATTAATATTTTAGTTACATAACTATTGAGATTGAAAAGAAATATTTAAAGTATTATGCCACTATTTCATGCTTTTATTGCTTAGATTTCTATATGAATTTAAAGATTATGATTGAATTAGTAAAAAAATACAATAAAATATGTCAATGCATTAACTAACCACAATAATCAAAATAAAATTTATAAACAAATATAAAACTTATTTATATATTATAAAAATAAGTATTAGTGTTTTATCAAGATTCAAAGTATGAAGATTGATATTTAGATGCTAATTCAAATAGGATAACTTTTTATTCAATGAGTTAGAGATCAATAATTTTATTATCCATCAAATAGATATTTATTATTGAGATACTTAGATACTAATTAATACTCTATTTTAATACAAAATAATATAAAAAGTTAAACATAATGATTAGTGCAAATCATATAAATTCACTTTCTCATATTATTTAAAATAGCACATGATTAGAGATGGCAAATAGACTTATCAAGCCAACAAGATATAATTTTTTCGTAGCCCATGTAGGCCATCATCTTGGGTCGTGTCAACCCAATTTTAAAATTAGTCCATGTTTTGCCAACTAGCGCACATGTCATGGGCTGGTCCATACCTAAAATAGGCACAATTCTACCAATGTTGAGTCGTGTCTAGGCTGATTATCATGGAATATGTCGTGGATCATGTTAGAGACACCCACCTATTTTCTACCTCTACAAGTGATCTACTGACCTTTAAATATCTTGTATAATATCAGAATTTATTTTGTTTATGACTATTAATATTATTCAAATAGAACAATGAGAGTATAGTCAGATATTATAGAAACTTTATCATACTTAAATAATTTGAAAGAATCATGAATGAGCCTTTAAGATCAAGCCCAAGATTGCACCTATATGTAAATAATAATTTACATAATAAAATGTTGAGTTATAAAGATCAAAACTAGTAAAAATGAGAGATAATGATTGTTATCCAATCCAACAATCACCCCCATGAACATTGCATTACCAAAGTAAAAAATATTATGTCTAACTCAAATCTGAATACATAACGAACAACAAGTGTTTATGAATTATAAAAGAAATTCTAAGTTCTGAAAACTTCTTCACATACTTCAGTATACGAATATATGAATCAAAATAAATATCATAAAGAATCATAAAGATGATTAATTAAACTAACTGAGTATATCATAAATGGTCTAAACATAATCAGATATTTAATATTTATTATTATTCTCCTCTAAGTAATAGAGTTAACTATAAGGATCACATCTGAAGTGAATCAACACTTGAATTAATAAAAATATATATTATAATAGAAACTAACATATCAACCTCTACAGAAATATGAAATACATATCGAATTTATGATAAGATAATGTTCTTCATAGAATAAGTAACACATATAGCAAGAAGATACCCAAGTCTCCCAATGTCTATCTGAAATTATATTTGAAAGAACTTAAATTTAGTGATCCTCAACTTATTATCTCACATAATCAAAATATTAACAACATAGATAATTAGCAAGATCACAATATCATTAGTATTTCTCCTAAAAAATAAATAAAAGAATGTAACACATATGTTTAACCCAAATGATATGATTGCTTATTAAAACCTCACAAATCAAGCTCTTGATTATTACTTCTTGGCACACAATATCTTCCAGAATCTACAGATTACATCTAGTTGAGTTATTCAAAACTTACATGAATGTTTCATATACCTCATCCTCATAGTCACCATGAAGTAATGCATTTTCACATTTAGCTAGTATGATCCTCAACTATAAAATGCTATCAATGATATAAGAATTCATATTAAAGTCATTTTGGCTAAGAAAGAAAATATGTCCTTATAATTTAGACAAATATTTGAATCAATGACTTCTGAACATATGTTAATAGATACCATAATATTTTTGAAACACGAAACAAATATAATGAACTATATATGATTACTAGCAATATGAATATTAGCTATTGTATTAATAATCCAAGAATCTAAAATAAATATATAAGTAAAACAATAAATAATACTTGAAATAAAGAAATGAATGATTGATTTTTTAATAGAATTTTTTACACTTTTATATGATGAGTATAAGTATCACAGTAAACGAATTTTGAAAGTACATCCAAATTACTCTGATAATCAATATGTTTTTCAAGATATTATATAAAACTCTTAAATTTTTCTCTATATATAATATCTAACATGTCTCTGATGTGGCTCATCCTCATATAGTGGGTACACTGAATTGAAAATCTCTTTTCTTCATCTCAGCTGAGATAATCTCTCTTTGTATTGTACCACAAAATTCTAGTTACTTCAAACAAGAAATAAAATTACATCAAATTAGGGTTTTTGAAACCCTAGTTTTTGTCTTCTTTAATTGTGTCAGAACCCTAATTATGGTTTCTGCCCGAAATGCCCATCAATACCTCTGGCATACCACCATGCAATTCTGGCCTGCTCAAGCACACTATTGTCACGCCCCTGCCCTGCTGAAGCATGCCAGAGTATGCGACTCTGCCTTGCTCAGGCACATCACCATACGTGCCTAAGTCTTGCTTATATTCATCATCATGCAAGTGCCTGCACTGTACCACACACCACTGCATCTCACAGAGACACGTAGTAGGTGAGCCACGACTATACTTGGTGGCGCATACTATTTGTATGCCTTCTTCCATACCGTGCATGTATGCACTATGTTGATACATTGCATACAAAACTACACCTAGGGTTTGTAAAACTCGATCACGCAAATTTAAAAATTAAATTTTTCCTAGGTTGACTTTGATATCATGCTACAAAATAATACTACAAAATAAATATAATAACTCTTAAAAATAACATACAAACATGTCCTTATAAAACATACAAAAAAGATTAAGACAATCTACATGTCGAATACTCTCATCAATATAAAAGGAAATAGAATATAATAATAAAAAATAAAAAAACTACAATAATTATTATGATATAACATAGTCATCTATTAAGTATTTGAATACTAAGATTAATTAATCGAAGCTTTCACCCTATGATGTAAGGCATCCACATACATGCACACGCCTGACATTGAGCCACTCGATCGAAACAAGATAATAAACTTTTTTATTAACATGTTATAAATATGGTTGTCACGATCCATGTCATCTCATTCACATGAATGTTTAGCATATTAAGAATGACAAAATCACATATTTATGTTATTCTTTTTTTTTTTCACAAACTTATTTATGATGATATTGAAAATTTGAGAATACAATTCTTTGCAATATGGCTCAGGGTAATTTAAGTCTATAATTTTTGAGTATGAGATGAGCCAATGAGATGTAAACAACCTTCAATCAATAAAATATTATACCATGATTCATGATCGACAAACAGTAAAATATCTTTTATCCTTATCAAGATTATAGGCAAAACACATGTATTTGAAAAAACATCGAGTCATTTGCAGAAAAACTTGCCGTTCTCAATTTTTATGACACTCTGTAGCATTGTATTCATCTTTGGTTTCATGTAAGATTCATCATCCAAATGTGGGACAATGAGAGACAGCTCCCTATATATATCACGAACGAACATACATATCTTTTGAGAAAATTCCAGTTCACCATCTGATACTCGACCAATGGCTAGCCGCATCAGTTCTCCTGTCAAGTCTGCAATCTAGATGCACATTCAATATTACATAATAAATAAAGAAAACTATATAGATAACTGAAAAACATAGCAATCTCAATACCTCTGTCAAATAGGTTGTAAAGAAAAATAATTATTTTATCTATTAATTGTAAAAATGATATGAAATGATGTATGTATGTGTTTATGGATGCATGTATGCACATGCATTCATTTGTATGTGTGCGTATAATGGAAAAAAGAAAAAAATAGAACACCCTATATAGATTAGAACACCATCAACATATAACTACATACAAAAACAAAGAAATAAAAAAAAATAAATACTTTCTTCAAATTGATACATAAATGTTTGGTGATTATAGTTAATATACAAGACTCACATTTTAGCGTGGGGTCTAGGAGTGATTGCTATTTCAACAAATATTTTGAAATGTGAAAATATTACGCGAGACATTTTCATGTTTGTAAGGCGAGACATAAGCCTCGAAACATTGAGATGTATGCTTTTTATAACTATAAATTATACATTAAAATATTTTATAATATATTAAAAATAAAATAAAATAATATGAAATACTTTAATAAATATTTTATAATATATTAAATTTTAATAAATTTAAAATAATTTTATCATTATCAAATTAAAAATTAAAATTTTTTTTTTCATTATAAATTTATAATGATTTTATCATTATAAATTTAAAAATTACTTTAGTGTAATTTTTTAAAAATAATTATCAAAAAACAATAAGAAATTAAATATATTTATTTTTTCTACAATATATCAATTTTTTTATGTGAAAATCATTGCTAGAGTGAGCTCCAAGATGTAACTCCATGATGGAACTCATGGAGAGAGTTTCATCGTGGAGTTGTAAATTTATTTCCATCAAGCTCCACGATGGAACTCGTGGAGCTCCAGTGAGCTCCACGATGGAGCTCGTGGTACGCATTTATTTTAACAGTGATATCTCATCTTCCCATGAAGCATACGCCTCTTTCGGTTAGGCAAAAAAAGTGTACTCCTTTGCACCTTCAAGAAGCCTCATCAAAGAAAGCATACGCTTTCAGTGTGTCGCGCATATATTTTAACGCCTTACGGCTTTTTACGATGTCTCTCATTGAGGCGTGCTTTAAGGAGCACATGAAAAACACTTTTTAAAACCTTAATTTCCACAACATTAGCCTAAAATTCAGAAAGTTACCTCTGATGAGTCTCTTTGAGGAGTAACGACTAGATAAAAGAATAATATTATCACTATGATTTCCAAATATCAATCTTCTTAGAACAAATTCTTAATAAATATATTATTCTAAAAAAAATATCACATCCATACTCATTAATTGTAATATTCATTATGATTTATAGTAAATAGTAAATATACCCCCTTTGCAATACTAGAGTACTTAGAGAAAGCACACTAGATAGCATGAGCTACCATTTTTTTTATACTACAAGAAAGCATAAACAAAATAAATACATCCAAAAATATTAAATTGAATATAAAAATATTTATCTTTAATACAAATATTGATATGAGATATAATTCTAAATGATAAGATAAAATTTAGTTGATTAATACATTAGCAGTTAGTATTGATTCTCCCAAAAAAAACCTATGAACACTTCTATGTAGTGAAGTGTTTTAGTTGTTTTAACTAAATATCGATTCTTTTTTTTTAATTATCTCATATCAAAATAATATCATAGTAATCAAATTATATCATACTAATCAAAAAAATAAAACAATTAATAAAAAATAATATCAAAATAATATTACTTCTCAATAGTTTAATATAAAATTTTCATAAAGATAAAAATAATTGATACCTTTTTTGAAAAATAAATCATGTATATTAGAATAACAATCAATAAAAATAATAAAGTATCTTAAATTATCAAATATGATCGTTCAACAATATTCTCAAATGTCAAAATAAATTTGATAAAATAAGTCTTTACTAACACTCCCCTGACATGCCGAATAGGAAGCTATGTCTAGGATCACATTTGATACCAAATGTACCTTGATACCAAATGTAAGATTTCACAAATATCCAAAAAATGATGAAGGCACACTAGATGGCACGAGCTATTATTTTTCCTATTATAAAAGAAATCTTAAATAAAATAAATATTTCTAAAAATATTGAATTAACTATAAATTTTTATCATTGATATAAAAATTGATATAAGATATAATTTTAAAAGTAATAAAATCTAGTTGTTTAAGATTTTAATAGTTAATATTAATTCTCCCAAAAAAACTTAGGAATACTTCTATGTAATAGAAATGTTTTAATTATTTCAACTAAATATTAATTCTTCTACTTAACTATCATATTCTATACATATGTGCTAGTATAAGATATCTAATGAATCATCTCATACTACTTAAAGAAATAAAAAAAAATTAATAAAAACTATATTTTAAAATATTATTACTTTTCAATATTTTAATATAAAATTTCATAAAGATATAAATAATTGAGATCTTTTTTGAAAAATAAATAACAATGTATATCTATGCTAATAATCAATAAAAATAATAAAATACATCAAACAATCATATATGATAACTCAACAATATCCTCAGATATCTAAATGAATCTAATAAAATGGGTAATTACTAGCACTCTTAAGATATACCGAATAGAAAGCTATGTTAGGGATCCCAAGTGATATTGAATGTACCTCGATACCAAATATAGGTTTCACAAGTATGCAAGAGATGGTACTTAAGAATCTCGAGATAGGAAAAGAGAGCTTTCAAAGAAAAAACATACAAAAAAAAAAAAAAAAGAAAAACAGAAGAAAGAACATACAATTGCAATAGGAAAATTAGTTAACTAGAAACTAATAACGAGTTTTTTTGTTAGAATCAGTCTAGCTCCTTTTCTAGCTTTATTTACAAATACTTAAATAGCAAAACAAAAAACTTTTAACTTTAAATCTAAATCATGACATCAAATTGTCATGTCATTATTTCATTCATGTTATGATACCAAAGAACAAGATCGCAACTTGAATCCTTAAGTCATTAAGCCACAACAAAACAGATAAGTTATGACTCCATTCAAGTCTTAGCTTCATTTAAGCCACAACTTCATAATTAAAGTCGTAACTTCATTTGGATCATGACTTCACAATTCATATCGCGACATCAAATATAGAATTTTGATTTTGTTCAAGTCGCGACTTCATTTGAACTACAACATCACAATTCAAGTCGCAACACTGAATACATAATCTTCTAGCTGGAACCACACAAACCAAGTTGTAATTCCGTTCAAGTTGAGACTACACAATTCAAGTCACAAAGTTAAACACCTATTACAAATTCAAAAGTATGAGTAAATTATAACATTCTTTCACTTGATTGATATTTTTTCTTCTTCTTCCCAATCTTAATTCTACACAATAAGAACTTTTCTATATTCACTATCTTTGTCAAGTAATCAGCATAGTTCTTATGTATCAATTTTATCTAGCCAAATTAATCTCTAATCAACTTGTTCTCTAATAAAATGATATTGAATATAAATGTAATTTGTTTAAGCATGAAATATCAAATTCCTTGTTAAATAAATAGTATTATGACTGTAATATCTGAGTCTCAATTCCTTCTGCTCAAAACTAAACTCTACACATAATCTTCTTATTCAAGTAATTTTCTTACTTGCATAAGAGTCATATATTCTATCACAATGAATGAGAGAGTAACCATGACTTACTTTTGCTAATCCAACTCATAGATTCACCATAGAGGTTAAACACATATCTGATCATGAATCTTCCAACTTCCACATCTCCACCATAGTCAAGATCTATAGTTTCAATTACTTTGAAAAACTCAATGTCATTATTGTTATCACCAAACTGTAACACAATCAAGAATTTTACATAGATAGTTGAGCACCTTTTTTTATGGCATTCCAATATTTCTTCATTGGGTTTGACATATACCTGCTCAGTATTTCCACAACATGCAGCATATAATGTCTACTACATACAGTGGCATATATGAGACTCCCAACAATGTTGACATATAGAATAAGAGTCATCTCATCTTTCTCCCATTGAGTTGAAGATTATTTTTAAATTGTCAACTTCAACTCAATTGTCATATGAGTTCCCACTAGCTTGTATTTGAATATATTATGCTTTTGAAGTAATCCTTCCGCATACTTTTGCTATCAATGATTGAACAATCTCTTTTTTTGATCTCTAAGAATCTAAATGCACAATATTAAGTTTGTTGTCCAAAGATCTGATATGACATGTCATATTTTTTACTAGTTAATATTTCATTGTACTAATTATCTCCTTGTTATTTCTATTCATTAACATATTATCCATATACAATGTGAAAATAACATATTTTTTATCTAATTTTTTTGTGCACACACAGTGATTCGTTTCACATCTACCATTTCACTATGCTAAACCCAGTTACAAGACATGAATTAAATTTTTGATACCGTATACTCAAAGACTACTTTAACCCTACAGTGACTTTTCTAGCTTGCACGCCAAGTTTCCCTTACCTTTTTCCTTGAAACCAATTAGCTGCGCTATATAAATTTCATCCTCTATGCCATTGTTAAAAAAGTCATTTCACATCTAGCATAGAAATATCAATTGGGTCAATCAGCCCAGGCAAGACATGAAGCATTGCTCGAATTAGTTATGTCGGGCAAATCACGGCATGGTTCAAAACCATGTTTAGACCTAGATCAAGCCAGCTCGAGGGATGGCTCGTACCATGCTAGGCTAGAGCCAATTGTACCGCATCTCTGGCCAAGCGTAACCCATGTACCTGGCCTAGAGGTGTCAACTAGGCCAGCCCGGCACGAGGCACGGCACGGTTCGACCATGCCTGGGCTTGGCCCGGCACAAAAAAATCCCATGCCCGGCCCGTGCCATGCCTGACGCGTGTCGTGCCGTGCCTAAACCCGGCACGGTTCAGTGCCCGTGGCACGGCACACTGGCACAAGTTCGTCCCGTGTGGTGTCATGTGTCCGGTGTCCCCCTTGCTTCGGCCCTTCCGCAAAAAAGACCGTGGGTCGGGTCTTATTGGACCCGACCAGTGGTCCCCCGAACAGACCCAATTCTCCCCCCCGACGGGAACAAAAAAATTAAATTTCAGCCGTTGGATCTCGCCTCCAATGGCTAGGGGGCAGAATCCAACGGCCCTCATGATTCTGCCCACTAAAAAATTCAAAAAAAATTACTTTTTTTTGAAAAAAAATATTTTCTTTAATCTATAAATTCCACCTCCCCTCTCTATACCATTTATGTTTTTCATAAATATTTTTTCTCTCAAATCTCTCATTTTCTCTCTCAAAAATCTTGCTCATCTCTCTCGTGACTCGGGATTTCGGAATTCGGCTTTGATTTTCAGGAATCTCAACTTGAATTTTGAATTTTGATCTTGACTGTGGTGCACCATGCACGCGACCGACCTCACTGTTTTTACCAGGTAATTTATTATAAGTTTTATTTACTTTCTCTCTCTCTCTCTCTAGTTTCTCTCTCTAGACCAAAAATAAAAACTATTAAAATCAGTCATCTAGTCTCTAAATAACTATTCTGAATAATAAAAATCCTAAAAAATGATAAATACTAATGAAACATATTTAAATTTAGAAAATAAAATTATTACACAGAGGTTTGAGGCTGCTGAAACTTTGATTTCTCCAGTCATCTCAACCCAAATTTCTAAAAAACAAAAAACTAGGACTTCTGTAGTTTAGACTCATTTTAATATAATAAAACAAAAAAAATATTAGGGATGGGAAAGAAGAAATGACACAGTGCAAATATTGTATGAGACTTTTAACATGTAAGAGTTCGTTTGGGACTGGGCACCTTAAGAGACATGCCGAATTATGCACCAAAAAACATGGTCTATTAAATCCTATGCAACCCCAACTTGACACTATATTTTTTGAGACTGGATCGAGTTTAGTCTCAAAGTTTACTCCCTTCATATACTCCAATGAGTTGGGTAGGGACGACATGGTCATACTTATCACATTGATGAGTCTTCGGATCAGATTTTCGGAAGATCCAAAGCTAGTTCACATCATGCAGACATATTTTCAGCCTGCTTATTGTAGGATTCCTAGGTCCACATCTAGGAATGACATACTAAAGATATATAAGTTAGAAAAATAAAAAATAATTAATGAATTTATGGCATATAGTGAAGTGGTGTCCGTGACATCCGATATCTGGACAAGTCACGATGAATCATCTTATGCATGTCTCACCAGTCATTATGTAGATTCTAACTGGACTATGAATAAAAAAATTTTAGGATTCTCTAAGATTCTTCATCCTCATGATTGCTAGGCTATTTTTGAGTGTAAGATGAAAATCTTTAAGGAATATAAAATTCAAAATAAAATTTTTAGTGTCACATTCGATAACGCATCTAATAATGGAGTAGTGATTAACATGTTTGTTGGAAATATTAGAGACGCACCATTAGGAGAGATCTTTCATGTCAGATACATGTGTCACGTGATTAACCTGATTGTTCAAGCGGGTATGAAGGTGTGTTCCCCCGCGTTGGATAATATACGTAATGCACTAAATATATTCGTACTCCTCGCAGATAACAAGAGTTTAGTAGTATGTGTTTGTCTGCGAATCTTAAGAAGAAATTCTAATCGGATGTGAAACATCGTTGGAATTACACGTACCTGATGTTGGAATCATGTGTTGGATACGAACAGGTGATATCTAACGACGTCAATAGTAAGAGTGACGAACTTATTATTGACGACACTGACTGGGCTTCAGAATTTCATTTATGAAATTCCTGAAGAGTTTTTATGGCACGACGAACATGTGTTCGTCGGTTTATATGCCCACCACTTGTATTGCACTCCGGTGCATATGCAACATTAGTAGCATGTTTAGGAAATATCGAGCTGATCAGACACTTAGCCATATGGTTACAGAGATGGAAACCAAGTACTTGAAGTACTGATCCACTGTTCCATCTCTTTATTGCTTTGCTGCATGCATGGACCATAGGGTTAAGGTGGAAGGGGTAGAAAACACTCTGACATATATTTCCTCGTGCATGAACCTGAGAGAGCCACCTGAAGGGTTCATTCACAAGAAGTTGACTGACTTGTTCACATACCACGATACTAGGTATGATGGTGGTGGTGGTGAAACTGTGATTACGGACATTGATACCTTATTCGGAGATGACGATTTTTCAATTCAGCTAGCGAGGGAGAAACGTAGGGGTGGACCATCACATAGGAGCGAGCTTTCTCGGTACTTAGATACCGATTACTGCTCAATCCTATCACATTCTGATACTAAGAATCTTAATATATTACAGTGGTGGAAATCATATGAGTCCACCTTTCCCGTGGTATCTAGGATAGCACGGGATCTACTGACTCCTCCAGTGTCGAGCGTAGCATCGGAGTCTATTTTTTCTGTTGCAGTGAACGTGATTTCGGATAGGAGATCAAGATTACGTCCAGATATTGTTGAGACTTTGGCTTGTTTGAAAGATTGGGAGGATTCAATGTTTAGCATCCATGATCGTGCTGGAGCTGAGACTGGGGTAGGGACTGCAGTCGCATCCACTATTATAGCGGAGGAGTTGATTGCTGATAATGATGATCCATATGATACTGATCTTGATGTTGCGGCTGATGATGCTCATGATATGCCGATTGACGATTGATGATGATCTACTATTTTTTGATTTCGATATTTTATTTTTTATTGATTGTACGCTTTATTTATACGTTACGTTGAAACTGTAATTTGTTTGGTTCAGACCTTCGGTATCTAATTACTGATTGGTCATTTTTCATTTGGTTTACTTATGTTTATTTAATTTTTTATTTTTTTTAACATTATTTATTGATTTATTTTTTTTTTAATTTAAAATTTATAACTATATTATATAATTCTAATAAATTTTAACCTAATTTTATATTACATTATAAAAAAAATTTTAACTGTGTATTTTTAATAAATTTTAACATTTTTCATATTATAAATATATGATATTATATATTATCTATAATTTTATATATAATTTAATAATTTATATAAATAAAATAAAAATTAAAACAAAATAATTTAAAAAAAAAAAAATTTCTGGCCCGTACAGCCAAACCTGGCCCGGCTTTTTTAAACAATGCCTGGCCCGGCACGAAAGCACGCCCGTGCTCAAAAAATGGGCCGGGCCAGCCCGGCCCATTCCGTTTGACACCTCTAGCCTGGCCTATTGGCATGGTGATCCATGACCGGGCACAGATGGATCATGAGTCATGAGTCACTCCTAGTATTATTGAATTTTACTAAATTGAATTTAAGACGTCATTAGAATTATACTAAATTAATAATAGAATCATGTGTTGACAATCAATATATAATATCTAATTATGTCAATAATAAGAATGATAAATTTATTATTGACGATTGTAACTAGAATGTAAGAATTTATTTTATAAAATTCTGAAAAAAATTTTATGACAAGACGAATATACGTTAATCTGTGTACACTTATACCATTTATATTATACTTAAGTATATATAAAATATTAATAGTATGTTTAGCAAATATAGAGGTCATCATGCAGGTAGTACGATGAATATTAAAATAGAAACCAAGTATTTAAAATACTAATTATTTATTTTATATCTTTATTATTTGGTTATATGTATGAATCTTAAAGTTAATATAAAAGGAATTAAAAATATTAACTTGCATATCCAAGTACATGAACTAGAAACACCAACCTGAATGTTTTATTCACAAAAAATAAACTAAATTATTTATATATTGCAATACTAAGCATAATAATTATAGTCAAATTCTGAGTACAAACATAAACACTATATTCAGTGATGATGACTTCTTTATTTAGTTAGTATGAAAAAAATAACATGATGGTTCATCAAATAAGAGCAAACTATCTCAGTATAAGATATCAATAATTATTTCATCTTATCTCAATAAAAAATTGAATATTTTTTTTTTGTAGAAATCATATGAATCTATATATCCCATATTATCTAAGATGATATGTAATTTACTGACTAATTGATATCTAGAATAACATTAGAGTCTACTTTTGATATGCCAATCAATATTATTTTAGATAAGAGATCAAAATTGCATCCAAATATCATAGATATACTTACTTGTATAAAGACCTAAAAAGATTTGAGATTAAATATTCAGAATAAATCACAAGAATTTTTTTATATGATACCATATTTGTATTGTTTCTTGATTTATGTCGGTTATGTAATTATGCATTTATGGTCTTATTTTTCATTTTATGTCATATATATGTATGTATCATATTTTACTATTAATTATGGAATGAAGATACAAATATGGTATCATATGTTTGTTTTATTATATACTTTTAATTTTTAGTTAAGTCAAATGTCAAAATTTTGTTTTAATCATTTTTTTCATTTTAGTTCATTTAAATGTAATATTTTCGATAAATAAATAATTTAAATTTCAAAATATTTTAATTGAATTTTTTCCTAAAAACTGACATTATCTAGCATGACCAGGCACTACTTTGGGTTAAATGGATATGGGCCATGCCAGGCCTAATGGTTTAGCAGCCTTATCATGCTGACAAAGCTAATTTGACACCTCTAATCCAGCTACTTAACTTCTAGATCATACCTTGTTGCAGTAGCTAACACCACATCACCACTCGATTATAGGACATCTTTGTAACTGGTAAGAAGATATTATTATAGTCAATACTTTCAACATGAGAGTACCTTTTTACAACCAGTCTTGCCCTATACTTATCAATTCTATTTCCTTTTAGTTCGAATGCAATTTTATCAAGCTCCCTGTCATTCTTCTCTAATAATTATAGCTCTTCTTTCATTACATGCTCTCATTGATTTGACTCTCTAGAGACTCTTGCCTCCATCATAATGCTTGGCTCATCTCACGTATCAAAAGCATGGTAAGCTCTATCAATAGACCATGAAGATTAGTTTCTAACATATGTATACCTCATCAAAAAAGGTATTGCCATAGCTGTATCATTCCCAACAGTCGTCAAACTATGTTCGCTCCGCCTCTTCATCAAAAGAATGTGCCCCCAATTGAATGAAGTCACGACTCCATTGGTGATGATGCGAGGGGAAGATGTCACGACTCATTTTGCATTGTTGTGACAGAAAAACATTGCGACTCACTTTCTTTAGTAATGTCACTACCATCATGACTTGTTAAGACTTCTCCACTCTTGCATTCTCCTCTCTAATGCATTGACATAAAGATGTCAAACGGGCCGGACGACCCGGGCCCAACCCGAAGCACTGCACCATTCAGACATGCCTGGCCCAGCACGACACAGTTCAGGTGTGTCTGGCCCTGGCCCAGCACAACACAATTTATGAGTGCTTGGCCCAGCACTACAAGGTCCAGGGCCGTGCCCTGGCCCATGCTGAGTGGACTCTCAGCACTATTCATGTCTTGCCATGCATGAGGGTCTTCGACCCCTGTGTCGTGCCAGGCATAACCCAAGTGCCTGGCACATGGGCATGGCATGGGCGACCACACCGTGCGATGCACGACGGCCAACGCAACAACGCCTAATGGGGGATGACGCAGCAATGCCTAATGTCAACGAGCCGGCATGCCCGACAAGCGACGGCGGCACAGCGACGCGACGGTGAGGCGACACCAACCCTAATTTTCCTAATTTTATCTTAACCTAAAATAAGTCTAACCCGACCAGAACCGGCCCGAACCCATGCTGATTTCGGGCCACGGGCTATGTCGGGTCTGCCCTCCAATAAACCATGTTGTGCCAGGCACGACACAATACTGTGACATGTAGTGTCCAGCATAGTAAGCAAGCCCGTATATACCTAAAAAAATGGGTCGATCAACCCAACCCAGCCCATTTGACACATGTACAGTGACATGGTTCCTTGTCACAACATTATGTTTCCATGTTGCAACAACATATTTCTACTTCATGACTCTAAGTTTTCATGCCGTGATTCCAAGTTTCCATGTCATAACTCTGAACTCGGTCACAATACATTATTCTCATGTCACGACTCAGAACTAAATTGTAACATTGTAGTAGTTTTCTTCTCCATAGACAACTTCTTCATGTCTTGCTTTTCTTTGTCTTCCTTCTTTGAAATCAAGGACCCCCTAACTAGAGTCATAATGGTGCTTACCAATAGCTTGTATAAGGTATCACACCTCATTCCTAGAAAAATTAGCAATGCTCCTTGAATCAACTTACAGGTCATGTCATCACAACAAAAAAGAACACTATCATCAATCATTGTACTCAGAGAGATCATATTTCTGCTCAAATCTAGATTGTGCATAATACAAGTAAATAATTTGTAAAGTTATTTGTCTTGAGAATCCATGTGATGTTATGTACATGTGTCAATATATTAGGCATCATCATCAACATGAGAGATATTGATAACTACAAAATATATATTTGTCTTGGATAGTTATTTGTCTGTTAAGTTAGCACTCACCTAAGTTGATTTGTTCTGGTAGTCCCTCTTGAAGTGCCCAAGTTTACCATATTTCTAACACTTGATTTTTAACTTACCCAAAACCTTTCTTTTTCTTCCTTTTTCTTTTGAGCATTCACACTACCCACTTTTTTCTTTAGTCATCCCCTCATAAATAAAACATTGTTTGAGTGTTTTTTTGTACTTTGTCTCATCATATCCTCAAACAATATATCTAAAATCATTATCTCATAAAATAACTCTATTGTACAACTTCTAATAATAATAATCAAGCTATCCTAAAGAATCCAAAAATAAACAAATAAAGATAATAACTTTGTTATCAATATTGATCTTAAAGTAAATAGATAAAAGTTGACACATCAGTATGTAAAATTCATTTAAGTTTGAAGAAAATGAGTCAATCTCCTCCAAGAATAACATGTAATGCTTATTCCTCAAAAATAAATTGTTGACAAACAACTTGCTTTGATAGAACACTTTAAATTTATTCTACAAATCATTTATCATTCTCTCACCAAAAATATTTATCAAAACTTTGTTTCTCAAACACAATAAATCAAGTCTCATAGTCTCTGATCAAATTTATCCTATTTGCCAATCTCAACATATATTGTCACTAATTTATGATCACTTATAGTTGGTTTCTATTCTTTAATGACAGACCAATAATTTCTATTGATTAACAGATCTTTCATCTTTAATTTTTAAATTTCAAAATTTTTTCCTGAAAACTTATCAAATTCAACCCTATATATTTTGTATTTATCATTCTCAAATTCACACTCAAAAGAATCTTTAACTTTGAACTATGATACCAAATGTAAAAAAAATTGGTATCTGAAGTAAACTCAGATACCAAACATTGAGAATTCCAGTTAAAAAATTTCAGGTATCAATGCAAACGATCACTTAGATTCCAAATGTTAAGATTGAAACAAATCTCTAATATCAAATGTTGAGGATCCCAAGTGATACTAAATGTGAATTGATACTAAAAGGAAAGTTTCACAAGTATTAGAGAGATGGTATATCAAGGTCTCAAAAATGGGAAAGAAAACTCTCAAAGACAAATCACATAGAAACGAGAAAAAAAGAAAGAAAACATAAAACATATAATTACAAGTAAATGTGTGAAATAAGTTGTGTCAGGCAAGCACGGCCATTACAATGTGGTAGAACCATGCCACCATACAGTGTCAAGTCATGTCAGGCTTGGAGTGGGTTGTGCTAGTTCAGGCCAGTTTCGTCTTGCACGAACTAACCTTTTTTTGGCCTATACAATATTCACTATTGTGGGACTTGGGCTTGAGCTGTTAGACATTACTTAAATTTTAAATTTTAATATAAAATTAAATTCTAAATCATGATGACATGATCATGTTTTCAAAATTCAGATTATGTTTTAATATTTCATTCGGCTAAACTAAAAAATTAATTTTTTTTTTAATTTTAATAAAGTATTAATAGAACAAATGCATAATATAAAGTATGCATAAATCAAATTGAAAAAAAAAAACATCAAAAGTTAAAATGATAAAAATTATAAAGTGTAATCTAATCTAATATTCAATACATCAAAATACTATAGTGCATGAATCAAAATAAAAAAAATAATAAAAATAAATATAAATTAGCATTGTAACATACTATCAGTATCACATGAATCAAGGATAAACAATGATCAATTAGAATCTATGATATGGTACTGCTGATGGTGATGTAAATCGTCATCATAATGAATATGTATCAAGATGTTACCAGTACCCTCAATATTTTCAATCTATCTCTCATGACTCATCATCCATCTTCATCTCATATGTTTTATTTTGAATGCACAAACGTGAATCTTTTCAATCATTCACACATACAAATCTCTCTATAATATCTAATTGTAATTTTGATCTCCTATCTGAAATGATATTCATTACCATATATAAAACAAACTCTAATATTATGTTAGACAACATAGAGGTTAATAGATCACGTGTCATTTTTGATAACATATGATAAATAGATTCATATGATTTCCATCATAATAAAATATCCAAATTTATATTATTATCATGTGATATGAATAAATAATAATCAGCATCTAAATACCTAGATAGCTTACCCTTATTCGACAGACCACCTCATCATTTATCCTTTGACAAACTGAATGAAGAAGTCATCATCTCCAAATATGATATCTAAGTTCATACTCAGAGCATGGCTAAAACTATTATACCTAGTATAGTAATATAAAAATAAGTCAGTTAATTTTTTGTGAATACAGGATGACAACATTACTTGCTAAATATACTACTAATATTGCATATAAACCTATTTATAGTGCAAGTGGTAAAAGTGTATACACAAACACATATTTATTATATCATAAAAAATATCCATGAATTTCATAATTAAAATTCATATATCTCAATCTGAATCATCAATATTAAGTTTGTCATACTTATTATTGACATAGTTGAATATCACGTATTGGTAGCCAACATAAAACTTTAACATACAATATGTATAATTCCAACAATGTCGTGCAACTATTTAAATTTTTTCTATTTTAGCCCCACAAAAAAACATAATCTATTAAAATATTGTTGTCTACTAAGCATCCTAGGATATTTTAGTGAATATCTTATTTTTTTCTAATGTGAGAAAAATAACTTTTATTTTTACAAATACTATGAGGTTAATTATGTGGTACTAACACATACACATAATATGAAATATCTTACCTAACGACTCATCTCTAATAGTCCTAACAAATATGTTAATAACTACTTCATTATTAGAAGTATTATCAAAAGTGATATTAAATAATTTATTTTGAATTTCATATTCCTTAAAGATCCACGTCATACACTCATATATGACATGGATGAGGATAGAGAATCTTAGGAGATCTTAAAATTTTTTATTGTTTTTTTTTAGAATCAACATAGTGAGTAGAGAAATATGCAAATAATATATCATCACGACTAGTCCATAAATAAAACATCACAGACATCAATCCACTAAATTTCCTAAATTCGTTAATTATTAAATTATTTTTCTAACTTATAATATTTTATTATGTTATTTCTTTAAATGAACCTAAGAATATTTTAATAAGCAAGCTGGAAGTGGGCCTACATAATAATAATAAGCATATGATCCTCCAAAATTTTAATTGCAAGACTCATAATCATAATTAATTTTTTCATTAATTTCTTCTCAAAATTATTATGGTATATAAAGGATATCAACGAAGCTGAACTAAATTTAGCTTCAAGGACTTCACCACTAAGTTGAATTTGTCTTGGATCTAATATACCATATTTTTTATGCATTGAACAGCATGTCTCTTTAGATACTCAGTCTCACACATACTTCTACATATATATACATATATATATACATACATATATATATATATATCTTTTTACAATATATACATCGTGTTGATTCTTCATCAGTACCCTAAAATTTTTAGTTTTTATTATTTTAGAGTATATTCATGATTCACCTAATTTTTTTTTGTTTTTTAGGCGATATATGGCTTTGAGTCAAGTCATTGGAAAAAACATAATTTTGATTTCAGACTTTTAGGTAAAGTTATCTAAGGAGTACGAACACGGATACGGACACATGAATACGACACGACAAAATACAATGATACAATAATTGTCAAAAAACTAAGATATGAATACAACTAGGACACGATATGATAAAATAAAATAAAAATAAAAATAAAAATAAAAATAATATGCTTTATAAATATTATTCTTAAAGAATATTGATAAAATAAAATAAAATTTATAATTATCTTTATAAATATTAAGTATTTTATAAAATAAAATAAAACTATTTTATTTTATTTTATAAATAATATTTATAATTATCTTATTTTATGAAATAATATTTTATAATTATCTTATTTTATAATAAAATATTTTTTTATTTTATAAAATAAAACATTACAGACATCAATCCACTAAATTTCCTAAATTCGTTAATTATTAATTATTTTTCTAACTAATAATATTTTATTATGTTATTCCTTTAAATGAACCTAAGAATATTTTAATAAGCAAGCTGGAAGTGAGTCTACATAATAATAATAATAAGCATATGATCCTCCAAAATTTTAATGACAAGACTCATAATCATAATTAATTTTTTCATTATTTTCTTCTCAAAATTAGTATGATATATAAAGGATATCAACGAAGCTGAACTAGATTTAGCTTCAATGACTTCATCACTAAGTTGAATTTATCTTGGACTAATATACCATATTTTTTATGCATTGAACAGCATGTCTCTTTAGATACTAAGTCTCACACATACTTCTACATATATATATATATATATATATATATATCTTTTTACAATATATACATCGTGTTGATTCTTCATCAATACCCTAAAATTTTTGGTGTATTCATGTTATTCATGTTATTGATATTCACCTAATTTTTTTATATTTTTTAGGTGATATATGGGTTGAGTCAAATCATTGGAGAAAACATAATTTTGATTTTAGACTTTTAGGTAAAGTTATCTAAGAAGTACGAACACGGATACGAACACAAAAATACAACACGACGAAATACGAGGATACGATAAATATCAAAAAACTAAGATATAAATACAACTAGGACACGACATGATAAAATAAAATAAAAATAATAATCTTTATAAATATTATTCTTAAAAAATATTGATAAAATAAAATAAAATTTATAATTATCTTTATAAATATTAGGTATTTTATAAAATAAAATAAAATAAAATTATTTTATTTTATAAATAATATTTATAATTATCTTATTTTATGAAAGAATATTTTATAATTATTTTATTTTATGAAATAATATTTTATAATTATCTTATTTTATAATAAAATATTTTTTATTTTATTTTATTGAAATCCCCACCCCATAAAATCACACCCCTCCCACCCACAGTCCACAAAAACACGCCCCCCCCCCACCCCACCCACAGTCCACAAAAACACACCCCCCCACCCCACCCACTGTCCACAAAATCGCCCCCCCCCCCCCACCCACTGTCCACAAAATCGCCCCCCCCCCCACCCACTATCCACAAAATCGCCCCCCCCCCCCCCACCCACTGTCCACGAAATCGCCCCCCCCCCCCCCCCCACCCACTGTCCACGAAATCGCCCCCCCACCCACTGTCCACGAAATCGCCCCCCCCCCCCCCCACCCACTGTCCACAAAATGAAGCCCCCCCATGCCGCCCAACAAAATCATACCCCTCCCGCTGCCCCACAAAATGATACCCCTTCCACCACCCCACAAAATCGAATTCATCCCTATCCGACATAATCAAAATCACCCCCGCCCCATAGAATCGAAATCGTGTCTGAGTCGTGTCCGATGCGTATCCATAACTTTGACTTACTATTTGATCAATGATATGCCATGTGGCATATCAGACACGTATTCAACGCGTGTCTAGCGTGTATCCGTGAATTCGACACACAGACACTCCATGCTATTGCCGTATCAGTGCTTCTTAGAGAGTTATTATTATCTATATTTACGTCAATATTATATTCATTATCATTAAATTCATTATATGATATTTTTTAAATAAATTATGAAAGTAGAAAAAATACTCAAAGAATAAAACAAAAAAACTAGTATCATATTGCAAACAGCTTTATTGTAAATTCTAATATCAAGGCAAATTGCAATGTTACACATACATACCCATACCACTGTCTATCCCATATGATGACTCAACAGAAAGGTCCAATGCCAAAAATAAGATTTCTCTCATGTCTCCACCCATATGCCTATAAAACCTGAAAATAGACTAACATTAGAAATATGAACATACTTAAAATAATTAAAACATTAAATTATTAGGAAAATTGACCAAGATTCAACATGTCAAGTGGTTTTAGTAGCTTGGAAACGACATAAGACACAACTCGAATGAGTCATGCAAAGCCCGACAATGCACAATTTAGATCATGCATGAACTTGGACCAATCGTGTTAGGCTCAAATTAATCATGCCAAGTCCAAAATGAGGTACCACCCAAGGCATAACTTGTGACATGTTGAGGTGGAGCTAGCCGTGCATCATGTCTGGCCTGTTGGCATGGACCACCAACACAATGACTCATGACCGGGCAAGAGTAAGTCACGGGTCATGGGTCACACCCTATCAAGTAACTACCCATCAGGGCCAAGGTTTAAGTTGGGTTCAATTTACGTAGCCTCCTATTCGAGGCCTTCAAGCATCGCCTTTCGTTGCCCATTATGGTTTCAAGTAATGGGTGCTGACAATGAAAGTGATAGGCATGGCCTGTTACTTTTGCTTTCTTTAACAAAAACATATATTGTTAAAAAAATTATCGTCGTCAGATGAGTTTCCAATGAATACATGTCACGAATCCGATAGCTATCAGATTTCTGACCATATATATTAATAAAAAAATTAAAAAATATATTTTTTTCAATATAAATAATTTTAATAAATAGAGAATAGAAAATTTTTGAATTTCATACTCTTCTCTTTTTTTCTTCTCTCTTCATTTGCTTCTGCTTTTGCTATTTTATTTTACTATTATTATATTTACGCATATGTGATTTAACTATAAATTTTAGTTAATGTCAAGAATAGTACAAAGAAAAATAAATTATATCACAGTTGGTATGGTTATGGTACAATTGTTTTATTATTTTGTATTTTATAAGTTTTTTATTAGTTTTTTTTAAAATTAAATAAAATTAAAATTTTGATAAATATAAAATTTAATGATAAAAAATTTGACATAGATATAAATAATAATAACCCTACAAAAAATTTCAAGCTCAAAACTAGGTTCTCTCCATTAGTCTCAACCCAGACTCATTTGTCATCTAAAAAATAAAAAACTAGGCAAACTTCAATAGTGTGAATTAACTTTAAGATAACATAAAAATAATATTTCTAAGCATACCGAAAAAGAATCAGCACAATGTATTTATTATCAAAAGATATATACGTGTAAAAATATATGTAACACTGACTACCTTAAGAGACATGTCAATCAATACACTAAAAAAATATAGTACAAACTCATCTGAGCGGTGGGATCTTTCAAGTTAGATTTAGTTTAACTTCATTGACCCCTTTCATATACTATAATGATTTAGTGGAAAAATATTGTCAGACTAATTATGATTGTGTCTTCTAATTATATTTTTAGATGGTCATAGAAAAATCAATATTATACAGACTTACTTCCAATCTAATTATCATAGGATTCTTAGATTTATAAATAAGAATAACATAATAAAATATTATAAGCAAGATAAATAATTAATAATTAATAAATTTAAAAAATATAATAGAATATCATCCATGACATCAGATATATGGACTAGTCATAACAATATATCATTCATATGTTTTACCATCCACTATATAGATTCAAAATAAAAATTTAATAAAAATATTTTGGGGTTTTCTAGGATCCTTCATCATCATGAAAGCCTTGCCAAATATGAGTATATGAAGAGGATCTTCAAGGAATAAATATTTAAAATAAAATATTTAGTATTACTTTCAATAATACTTCTAATAACAGAGTAACTATTAGTATATTTTTTAGCACTATTAGATATGAACTATTAAGTAAAATTTTTCATGTTAGATATATTTGTCACATAATTAACCTGATAATATAAGCAATAAATTATCTTAGAATATCTAGCAAAATATAAGAGTTTAGTACACCCTCCATTTGCCAGCGAATCTAAAAAAAAATTCAAATGAATATAAGATACCAATGAAATTACTGTATATAGTTTAATTTGATTATCTATTTTATATAATCAAATTGTTTTTGTTTTAATATTTTCATATAAGTAGAAACAATATATATTAATAAGTTGGGAATGCAGCAATAGCATAATAACGGAGGTCCCGCTGACTTGTCAGCGGGATTTATTTTAATATTTTCAGACCCACTATGGAGCAAAATCTATTTTGGAGCAAAATCTGGCTCGTCCGAGTGATCCGACCCACTCTGGTTAATTAAACCAGAAATTATATTAATATAAATTGTATTTATTTTATATTTTCAGACTGCTATTTTTTAATGGTGTAGTACTGTTCATTTATTCCTCCTCTCTACGTGATTTTATTGCGACTGTTTATGTAGCATAAACTATAAGAATTCTGGACAATTTTTGGTTTAACCTGTAAACCACGTTAATTCTTGTGTTTCTGTTATTTCATTTTTTATTCTGTCGTAGTCGAATTGTGGTTGTAGATGATATATCATTTGTTGTTTCTCTATTGTTTTCTTCTTCTGAATCACAATTATGGAAGTAAAATTTCCCAGCATAAATTATATCTAACTGATATTAGAGTCATGTGGTGGCTATTAATATATGATATCTAATTACGTCAATAATAAGATTAAAGAACTTATTATTGACAATTCTAAATATGAAACATAAATTTCTTTTATAAAATTTCTAAAAATTTTTTATGATATGACCAACAAATATTCATCGGTCCATACTCTCATAATTTGCATTGTATTTAGATACATATATAATATTAGTAGTATATTTAACAAGTATATAGATCACCTTGCATTTAGTATCATGACTGTTGAGATGAAAACTACGTATTTAAAATACGGATTATCTATTTCATCTAGTTATTGCTTGGCTGCATATGAATCCTAAAATTAAGGTGAAATAAGTAAAAAATATTACGATATACATATCAACGTACATGAACTAGGTTCATCAACCTAAATTTTATTAACAAATAATTAACTAACTTATTTACATATTACAACATTAGGTATGATAATTATAGTCAAATTCTGGGTATAGATATAGATACCATATTTGAAGATGATAACTTCTTTATTTAATTAGTTATGAGACAAACAATAAGGCAGTCCATCGAATATGAGCGAATTAATTTGGTACTTAGATATTAATTACTATTGCATCCTATCATATGATTATAATAAAAATTTAAAAATTTTACTTTAGTAAAAATCATACAAATTCACTTATCTTATATTATCAGGGTATGTTTTTTCTGTAACAGCCAATATTATTTTATATTAAAGATCAAGACTAGGAGTAGATATCATAGAAATCTTTGTATGCAAAAAGAACTGGAAAGATTCGAGATTGAGCAATCAAGATAAGGTACAAGAGTTAGCGGTGGATGATGACTCATTAACCATCAAGATCAATGATATTAAAGCCGCCACTAGCGATACTTTCAGACATATATATTATGATAATGATCAATATCTACTTGTACATTACCATACTATAGACATCATTTGATGAATCATGTTATTCTTGATTATTTTTTTTCATATGATATTATATTTTCATTATTTTTTGATTTATGCTGATGATGTCATTATGCATTTATGATCTTATATTTCATCTTATGTTAAATATGCATGTGTGTGTGTGTGTGTTATATTCTGCTTATGATTATAGAATAGCAATGAAATATTTTTTATTCAACACTTATTTTTTGGTTGAAATGGATGTCAATTTTTTTTAATTATTTATTTTATTTAAATTCATTTAAAAATTATATTTTTAATAAATAATAAATTAAATTTTCAAAATATTTTAATTGAATTTCTATTGCCCAGAAACCAGCACGATCCAGCACGCCCCAACATAGCCTAACATGAATCAGCATAGATGTGCCCAACTACTAGTCAACGGGTTGTAACAGGTCTGATAGATTGACATCCATGCCATGCCTAGCATGGCATGGTGGCCTAACTGGCCCACAAAGAAACATGTCATGTCTGCACGACCACAACACGGCCAATTTGACATCACTAAACATAATATATATTTTATAAAAAAAATTATACATGTAAGAGTACTTGTGATACTTGTCACATTAAAAGACATGTCAATCAATATACTAAAAATATGATATTTCATATCTTAGACAAACACAACTTAAAGTGATATCTTTAAAGTTGGATTAATTTCTAATTTATTTATTCTTTTTATTTATCACGATGAATTTGAGAGAGAAGACATGAAAATTTTAATTATTAATATTGATCTTCCGATTAGATTTTTAAACAATTCTAGACTAATTCATATTATAAAAACCAACTTTCAACATGGTTATCATAAAATTTATAGGTTGATAAGTATGAATGACATAATAAAATATTTTAAATTTAAAAAATAATTAATAATTAACAAATTTAAATACAATAGGATAATCTTTATAACATTTTACAACTAGACTATTCACAATGATCTTCATAATGGTCTTTTCATATATGAGCATCTGAAGAAGATCTTTAGGGAATATAATATTTAAAATAAAATGTTTAATATTATATTTAATAACACTTCAAATAACAATATCATAAATAATATAATAATTAGAACTATTAAAGATTAACTCTTATATGATATTTTTCATAATAAGTATACATGCCACGTAATTAACCTGACAATGTGAGTGAGAATAAAAATAATTACATCATTTTTAAAATATAAAAGAAATTCATTAAAATATCTTTATCAGTAGGCTTAGAAAAAAAATTATAAATTGATATCCGACATCATTGAAATTATATTTACCTAGTATTATATTTATGTGATAGATACTAATAGATATTATCCAACAATGTTAATAGTAAAAATTACAAAGCTATAATTGATGATTCAGACTATAAAACAAGAATTTCATTTTAAAATTCTTAAAAATTTTTTATGATACAATAAATATGTTTTTGTTTATATACACTCTCACTATATGTATTCATTTAGATGCATATACAATATTAGTATTATGTTTAACAAGTAAAATGACATCACAATTATAATCTCTGATTATTAAGATAAAAACAAATAAAAACAAAGCATTTAAAATATTAATTCTTTATTCTATCTATTTATTATTTGATTGTCTGTATAGATCATGTGATGAAAGTATAAATGGTAGAAAACATATTAAAATATATATCTATATACATGAATTAATCATACGAATTAGATGGTAGCATTTAAGAACAATTATATATAATATATTTAAATATTATGATACTTAATATGATAATTTTAGAGAGCTTTCAAATATGAACATAGATATTATATTTGGACACAATGACTATTATTCATTTATTTATGGGAAAATGATGTAGTGGACTATCGAATAAGACTTGGGAATGAGTTATCTCAATACTTAGATACTGATTATTACTTTATCCTATTACTAATGAAAATAAGAGTTTAAATATATTTATTTGATAAAAATCATATAAATCTATCTATCTCATGTAATCTAAGATAACATATGATCTATAAAACCCTGTAGTGTCTAGCATAGTATCATTTTTTTAGTAATTATAAAAATTATTTCAAATAGGAGATTAAAATTATGACAATATATTATAGAAGCATTATCATGCTTAAAGGACTCAAAAGACTCAATGATAAGTCTTCAAGATAAAGTGAAAAAACTACTAATAAATGATAACTTATGCAACAAGGATATCCAAGTTACTATTAGCTTCAAAATCACACGTGACAATCCAAACCATAATACAAATACAGATTGTTCATGAATATTAGAGGATCGATGTGTGAGATGTTGATATTGTTGCTGATATTGTTGCTGATATTGTTGTTGACTATTATTTATTGTCGATGTCATGTTGTGCTATGCTTTTAAAATTTATTAATTTATTATTATTTGTAATGTTATGATTAAATCAAAATGACAAAATAGATATATTTTTTTATTGAGTTGTAAATTTTATATATTTTCATTTATAATGTAAGGTAATTTATTTTTAATATTTTAATTTGTAAAAATTATAATTTTATTTTAAAGATAAATGACAATGTAGCAGTGCCTAATGGTCATTTGACTGGATTGGCTAGCATGCTGGCTGGCCTTGCTAGTCCAAGCCAAAGGCAATGCAGTGTAGTGGCCACTACCATGCCAACTAGGCGCTAGACTAGCTACTAGCCAGTGTTTTGCCACTGCCAGCCTGAACTAGCATGACTAATTGAGGAAGGTGGGTCAGCGTGTCGTGTCGAGCCAACCTCCCATTATATTGTGTCAACACAACCAACACGAGTACCCAACTTGTACTGTGTCTGGCATGTCATGGTGGCCCAACTAGGCCGCCAAATTTCGAGTAATATTAGCCCAACATGATTCATTTGACACCTCTATACTTTTCCAACTAACAAATCTCAGTCAATAAGAATCCCTCATTCGATGTTTGACTCTAAAATCTTAGTTTGTCTAATAATAAGAGTCAAAGTTGAGAATATATAACTAATAGATAAATGATAGTCAAACACCAAGAGGAACTCCTGAGAGTAAATAAAAATAAGTATAATTCATCTAGCTCAATTTAAAAGTATGTTATCCACTCAATTCATCGATCCTATATAGAAACATCAAAAAAAAATACAATATTACCATACAACTGTTTAGCAAAATATATAACTAAAAACAAATTATGATTAAGCACAAATATAAAAAAAATATTTGTCATAATAATAAACTCAATATTAACATTTTAATGTCTAGCCAAAACAATAGTATTATTATTTATAACAATATCAAAAAACTAGGCTCAATGAATAAAAAAAAATGAACACATGAAGCATGAGTATTGGCCCCAAAATGTATCACACAATAGTGGTAGTCTAGTGGAGTTGTCATCCTATGGTGGGGTTAGTTAGGTTTTTCAATGCATGATTGATTTCATGTGGTGCGAAGATTGCATTATGGATATGCAATGATGGTACAATGATTTTTTCTTGCATGGTTGCTTCTATGATGACTTGAAGATTATGTTGGCACCACCACAAAGGCAACCACACACCACCATGACACCACCATGGAACATAATGTTGGTGTCGTTACTCATTGAGATGTTCATGGAAAACAAGTATATCACGAATATTGTATTACTCATTCAGATACACCAAATTGCAGATGGAAGCAACCACACTGAAAACCCCAATTGCACTATAGAAGCAATCACACAATAAAAAATCCCAACTGCCACCATAGAAACTGGGTTTTTTGTGGGGCACCATGGTATTCAAAAGGTATTTTAGAAAATATTCACCACCATTCGTAGAGGTATTCATTTAGGAAGCATGAATACGGCATTCTACATACGTGTCTGAGTATCGGACACATGGACACGTTCAAGACACATATCGGATACGTGTCTGATATACCACGTGGCGTATCTTTAACCAATCTGTGTCCGAATTCCGATACGCCGCATGGCGTATCGGACAGACACATCAAATACCGTATCCATGCCGACGATGCCGAGTGGCCGACGATGCCAACAACAACGAGTGGCCGATTCTGTGGGATAGTGGGGGAGGAACAATTCTGTAGGGCAGCGAGGGAGGCAAGATTATGTAGGGCGACAGGGGAGGCACAATTTTGTGGGGCAGCAAGGGGGGCACAATTCTATGGGGCAACGGAGGGGCGCAATTCTATGTGGTGGAAGGGGGGGCAATAAAATAAAATAAAATATTTTTATTTTATAAAATAAGATAATTAAAAAATATTATTTAATAAAATAAGATAATTAGATATATTATTTTATAAAATAAAATAAAGTATTTTTATTTTATAAAATATAACATTTTGTTTTATTTTATTTTATTTTATAAAATACTTAATATTTATATAAAAAATTATGAATTTTATTTTATTTTATTAATATTTTTTAAGAATAATATTTATAAAGATAATTATTTTTATTTTATTTTATTATGCCGTGTCATAGTCGTATCCGTATTCTAGTTTTTTTAAATTTGATGTATCCCCGTATCCCATCGTGTAGTATTCCCGTGTCTGTATCCATGTCCATGTTTCTTAGGTATTCATAGAGTACATGGTACCACTAGTACAAAAAAGATTCCAATTACACCACCATGTACAGCATGCAAGAAATATCAAAAAAAAAAACAGCATCACAAGATAGGTGAGATGCTTGTTGAATAAATAAATCACTACTAAAGAAGAATATACATAATTCTTTACTAGGCAGGTAACATATGTTTTTTATCTTTTATGTATTACTGCTCTAGTCAATTTTCTCACTCATGAGTGATGGACTACTCTAATCATTTATTGTCACCATATTTACTACTTGTTATCTAAATGTTGTTATAATTGACAGCAAAATATTTAAGATCCTTGACTATAATGACATTTATTTTTGTATTTTATTTGTATCTCATGTTCTATTTATTCCTTAATTCACAAATAATTTACTTTTTGGGGTTTTTTCCAAACAACACAATTAAAATATTTTTTTAATATTAACATTGTTTTGCAGGATCAGAATACTTTAAAATTGACTCTTCGATTTAAGCAAAAAGGTTTGTATGTATTATTTTTTATTATTAAAAAATTTGTTAGGTACTTGAGTGTTATCAATACTTAATTAGTTTATCCTCATACAAGTCATTCATCTCTGAGCAAACTACAAACTTTAGATTCTAATATCAAAAATATTTATGAATTAGATTGTAACTCATGTTTAATAAAAAATCATATGTTATTTTCTATTATGCCCATCAAAACTATGTAAGTAAAAATTTATTTAATCTAATTCATTTGAATGATTGATGACCTAGTCGAATTGAGACTCAAGTGACTTGAAATTTTTTTTACTTTAATTTATGATTATCCTCATTTTATATATTTTTTTTCTTTTTCAAAATAAATTATAGATTTCTTATCTTTTTAAATTATTTTATAAAATGATTACAAAACAAATAATAAAAAGATCAAAATTATAGAAACTAACAATATTCTTTGAATATGACTAACTATTTGGGCACTTATTATACTAACATAAGATTATTTTTCAAATTTTTTATGTTATTAAATCATCACAAAAATTGAGTTGAAAAAAAAAAGAATAGGTATTTATTTGAGATGCCTAGAATATTTTTTAATAATAGAAATTTCAACAATATTTTTCAAAAAATATGGTTCAAAACCTCTCTTTAATCATTTCTCATCATGTTCATCTAAGGCATTATATCCTAGTAAAAAATTATTTACATTACATCCCAATATATATAAAAGAATATATTTTGTTAAAGACTACTCTTTAAAATATTACAAGAATATATTATTCTCTAATAACATATAGAGTACAAGTATAGATATTAGTTTTTGAGCATAACTAATTGATTAAAAAGATTAAAACATGTAAGGATTTAGATGATCCATTTGAATCTTTTATACTTTATTCCTATCATGAAGTCTCCATTAAGCCTTCCGCTAAGAAAGATTATTACTCTTTAAGTACTTCTAAACTTGTTAAATCATATTATGATGATTCTCCCAATAATCAAATATCTTAATAAATACAAAACAAGTAGCTTTTTGTAATTGATGGAAAGGATGAGGTTTCCTCAATGATTCCTAGTCCAAATGAGGTAGTATCCTCTGATTGTATCCCAGTCCCCACTCCAATAAAAGATAGGAAACTTAATCATTTATGGTCTTCGTATTTAATGTAGAAAAAAAAACTGATCAGACATTTCAAAACCAAAAAGAATCTAAAAAATCAAAAAATCACGTTACATTTTTTAATTTTAATCTTCAAATTATATTCCTAAAAAAACTGATGAATTGCACTCAATACATGTTCGTACAAATTTTATAGTACTAATAATATCTTATTTATTATGCTTCTTTTATTACTTTATTTAATTATATTATAACTATCAAGTCTCATTATGAAACATTATCTAAACCAGAATTATATCATGCTATAATAAAAAATATAAATGTCTTGCACTCTAACAGAATATAAGAATTAGTAATTTGCCCTTCAAAAAGATCTTTTGTTCACTGCTAGTAGTTACTCATTATGAAGATTAGTTATAATGATAAGGTATATCACTTGAAGGAAAAATTGGTTACAAAATAGTTTACTCATATCTCTTGTTATTTCTAACAAATTGATGATAAATCCAACAAAAGTAAAAATCAAAATTTTCACAGTATTTTTGAGGAAATATATATGGAGCTACTACCTAGCTATCGATCATGTAAAAAGCAAACTTATATGTAAAAGAAAATTGAATAAACTCAACATGATAAAGTATACAAGGGAATCCCTATAAATAATCTCAAAGTTCAATTGGGGTTGGGCACTTGTTGGTTGTTCTTGTCAATACAACAAAAAAAAAAAACTAAAGAACAAAATAAACTATAAAAAATATAACCTCTTCAAAATAGTGAATAAATATCTAGAATATCAATTTTTGTGAAAATAAAAGTGAGTCAATTCATCTGCAAAACATAAAATATTAGTTGGCAATTCTATCATAAGTATATAAGCTCATAATATATTTTTATCTTATCACAAAACACTTGACTAGAGGCTATATACTATTTTATATAATTATCATAGTAAAAAATAATGAGAAATAAGTGAATACTCAATCTGCTCAAAAAAAAAATGATATGAACACTAGGCCCCTAGGTTTCTTTTATTAATTTTGTTAATAATTAAATCCAAAATACACAAATTAAAACTCAATATCATATTCATAGGCAGTTGTAATTGGCTGATTGTGATGATGCATCCATCAAAAAAAGGCAACAAAAAATTTTACTGTGGATACTAATATTTTATTTTCTTTACTCTGCTTTTAGAATAAAAAAAAAAGTAGGCTTGGGACTTTAAGAATTCAATATTGAGATAAAAAATAATAAAATTTTTTAGATGGATTAATAAAATTAGGATCTTTTAATGAAGAAATAAAGAAAATGGTTATTAGGGATTCTATGTCCAAATTGTGGTTTCAAAAATTAAGAATTTTAAGTATTTTGTTAGATTAGGATTTGTAAATGCTTAATTGTCGGGAAGAGCATGAAATTAAAGCTCTCTATTAGAAATTAATAAGAATTAAGTTCGGAAGTTATATTTTTAAATTAGTTTCTGAAATTTAAAGATTTTGGAAGTTTAGTTAGATTAGGATTTGATAATATTTAATTTTGAGGGAAATATATTAAATTAGAGCAAATTAATGAGAATTAAATTTGGAAATTCAATTTCCCAAATTATAATTTTAGAATTTAGAGTTTTTGATCGATTTGAATATATTTTATACCTAACTTTGAGAATTATGATACATGCGTCAGCCTGCATTAAAAAGATATGGGAAGATGAATTAGTTTGAAAGAAAAATAAGAGAGGGCTTCACATTCCCCACCATGCATCAGCCTGAAAGAAATATATTAAAAAGATATGGAAAGATGCATTAACTCCCATAGGAATGCTTTGGGAAAAATAGAAAAATGGGGCGGGGCTTCACACACCCACCCAAAATTTATGTCATGAACAAAAAGAAGAAGAAAAAACTTCCTCAATTCATTCTTCATTTTTTCGAAAATAGTGCATGGACTATTTTATACAGCCTATATAAGTTGAATCAATCGAAAACATAAAAACTAATAAAAAAATAAAAAAAAAAAACATAAATATCCTTCACTGTAGGTGGCCTTTTCCCTAACTCATGGAATCTATTTCAGGATTTAGTGTGGGATACCCTTTGTATGGTGTCTTCGTTGGTAAGATGATAGTGGATGTCATCATCTCTCCTCAGGTAAAAAATCTCTTACATGTGCTGCAGAAGTAGATCAATTACTTTCATGGTCTTATCAAAAGCATGAAATAATTCAGTATAACTCATAATGTGAAATCAAATTTTTGAGTAAGACACTAGTATATTTTTTTAATGGTGTAATTTTAATGGAAACTAATATGATAGTTTCACGTGAAGATTCTAAAGTAATTACCAAGATAACAAGATAATCATCTGCTATTTTGTAGTTCATCCCCTTGAAAGCTAAAAATTTTCAATAAATTTTTTTAAAAAATTTATTATTGTCCTTTTTTTCATTTCTTTTTTATTATTTTATTCACGCTATAGTTCAATTTGTGAATCTGTCTTCTTCTCTCCTTTTCTCCCCCACCACAAACCCTAACTCTCACCCTCTTTCATTATTAATTTGATAGATAAAATAAAAAATAAACTAATTATTCATTAATTTTTATTTTTATATTATAAATTTCAATAGTTTTAAAAAGTTTAGATTTTATTGGTTATTTTTTTAATATTTTTATTTCTTTTTTGGATTTATGATTTATTTATGAATATGTTTATAGAGATTTTATTTTTTTTAATAATTAATAATTATAGTGAACAAAAAATTATTAAATATTCTATTTATGTTTGATAATATATAATATAATCATAATAATAATAAATATGTAAAATACATCATTTTCAGTATTCAGCATTTACAGTTAGCAAATAATATATGTATATTCAGTATTCAATTAACAGTAATTTATCAAATAATTTTTCAATACAAATTCAACACTTATAAAATTCAGCCTTAATTTTTCAGAACTTATTTTTTAACACTTAATTTTTTTATTTTTATCAAACGGACCCTTATTCTTTAATTAATTTTTTATTTCTACCCAAGTACAAACAAGTAACTCGCATATTAACTCTCTTAATTATTTGACATTAGAACAATATTGACTAACATTTTTGGCTAATTCAATCAAAGTAAAACTTTTCTTATGTGTTTTTAGAATAAAATATCATTTAAGTTCATACTTTTAAACCAATTAAAAAAATATGAGGAAATGAGTGGTCCATCAAAAGTAGGAGCATCAACCTAAATATTTCTCAAACATTGATTTTATAAATTTATGAGACCAAATTTTAAATGATTCTTGATGAAGAGAGTGCAAATGATCAAGTTGTCACCCATATATTGATAATCAAGTTTTGACTTAATCATGCATTCACTAGTTTCCCAAAGAAACGATGTGAAAAACTTAAGCAATCTAATAAACACATCTAATATGGGATATATATGAGCAAGGTTTCTTCAGATCACATCGAGAAATCAGGTCACATACTGACATGTCTTTGTGGACTAGTAAGATGATTTGATTTCTCTTTATTATAATTATTCCCAGAACAAGTGGACATACTATTAAACTTTAGTAAAAACAATGAAAAAACATTATTTTAATAAAAAGCCCTAGCAGGGAATTAGAGATGTCAACAGGCCTGCCACTTATTTTATGCCTAGCCTGGCCACCATGTTGTAATGGCCAAATATCATACATGGGCGGCCCGGCACATCCTGCTAGCCCATGGCCAAAGTAGGGCGTGATGGGTAGGGTTGGCATGCGTTACAATCCAGCACACAACTAACCTAGGCAAGCATAGGTAAGCCACAGACCACAGAGAGGCTACAGAAGATAGCATACCTACCCTAGTATATCCCATGAGCCTAGGGGCTAGGGGCTAGGGGCTGGTGTTGGCAACGAGGTACAGGCCGGCACTAGCTTTCCAGTCCATGTCCAGACTAGTCCAGCCTACATGCCAACTAACCATTGAATTGTGGGTTGTGGCATAGGCAATTGGCAATTTGTATTTATAAATGAAACTTAAAAAAATATATGTTTGTTATAATTTAAACTGCAATTATTAAATGTAATTTGTATATAAATATTAATATAAAATTTGGCACTTTTGATATTAGTAAGATATTTAAATCTCACTATGAGATATTACCTCAGGATGGCGTCAGAACATATGAGATGCCCAAATTCATTTACTTTTCTATTTATAGATTAGGTTTTTCATTTGATATTGGAGAGGATATGATTTAATGTGTTTGAACAAACCACAAATTAAATCATCAACTATATATCTTCCTTTTATTATTTTTCATCATGTGTTTTTTCAAATCATGCACTCTACCAAGAGAATATTTAGTTTACTTAACAAAATTTTCTAGAAGACTTATTTTGTTCAGATCTCTCCCCGATACATAACAAAAAATAAATTAGAGCATAAAATATCTCTTTCTTGGTTACTCTAATACCCAAAAAAAAAATACATATGATATTTACCTAGACTTGATAATAATGATATCTTTTTTAAGAATAAACTACTTTTTAATGGATCTAAAAATAGTAAAGATCCAAAGAATATATTTAGGTGCCAATGTCACCGCTAAGAGAGTATTACTCAGTTATTTATGAATATGTTGATTCTCATTATATTAACTCTCTTATCGAGGCATCAAACATACTAAGAAGTACAAAAAAATTTTCTAGAAAAAATAAAATTTTCTTGAAAATAAAATTTCACTCAAATCTAGTCAAGCTAGTAGTTCCCAAGTCAATTCTAACACTAACTCAAAATTAGTTGGGAACATAAATATTTACCGACTCAAGACTTCAAATATATTTATAGGAGAATGGGGCGTATGTAGTTTATTCAGAAAGAAAAAGAATCTCCCAAGAAATTAGATGATCCAATCATTGATAATTTTAATCTTAATTTTTGGATTGATCTCTAAAAGACATAAAAGTTATACTTGACATCATATTTCATTAATATTATTATACTAACATCTTTTAGTATTTTATTGCCTAGTTTTGCATTTTTATTAATAATACTAGGATACTCAAAAAAAAAACACAAAAAATTATCTCATCCATAATGAGATCAAACTATTACTAAGAAGATAAATATTTTCTACTTTAATTAACTTTGAGAACTAGAACCTCCAGCAACAATGATAAAGACGACAAAGGAAAAAGTGGAGGTAATTGATATAGTGGTGATAGCAGCAGGGAATTGATAATGGGGATAAGAAAAATGATAATGATGACAAAGACTGATGACAGCAGTACAGATCATGACAACTACACTATCATCATTTGGACTCTAACACAATGATCAATATGTACTTAAAATTGGAATACACTGCATTAGAGACATACAACATAAATTAAGGGTTTGAAAATACATATCAAAAATACACAGCAACAAAATCATATATCTAACAATGATCATCATCATGGGGAAGAAGAGATTAGGTATAGAGTTAATAATCCTCGTATAAAATTGATAGTTGTTTGCTTGGAACAAAATATGTGTATTTTCCATAAATAAGCTTCTGACATTTCTCAACTCTATTATTTAAAATGACACAACTAGTATAATTCTCAGATATTACCCCCAGTAGATAGTCAAGAAGATTTATCTGCAGAGGCTCTTGAAATGGATAACTTAAAGGTAACAGACTAGCATTTATCTCGTCCAGACTCAAAAGTGTTCCAGTTTTTGAAAATTTACAGAATGTAGCAGCTTCTACAAATTCTTGCACCTGTTAAAATCATATGCATTAACAAATCAGCTATTAAGATGAGGAGAGGCTTAACAATTGAAGGAAAGGTATTCCACCCCAAAACTGTATGCTTGTCTCAGCCTCCAAAAATCAGTCCCTTGCAGTTCCTTCACCAATCGGGATACGTACTTATCAGCCAAAAGTGATAAATTTTTTTCTGCTTTATCAAGGACTTCATCCCTGCTGTTTCTACTAATTCTGGCAACACATGAAATTGCATAAAAATTTAGTGAAAGCAGACAGGATTAGTTCTAAAGAAATAAATAAGCAAACAATGTATTCCCCATGGATCAATGTGCATTGAAATAAACATAGTGAGGCATAAATTGCAGCACCCAAATAAATCTTATGATCAGTCCGCTGATACAAAATTATATGTTATGTAATTCTCCCTCGAATTGATGAATTCATATTACATAACAATTACATGCATACATATTTCATACTCTAAGCATAAATAAACCTTTGGTTGACAGTTTAGGAAACAAATTGGCTAGTTGACTGTCAAGTTACATAAAATTACTCAGATTTTCTCCCAGACAAAAATAACAATCAATAAAATAAATAATAGAAAATAAATACCTTAGATGTAGAAAAACAATGCACAAAAATTACATATAATCTCAAATCAAACCTCAATTTGTACAAGAGAAAATTTAAAACTATCAATAAAAAAAAATTAGGACAACCTACACATTTGGTACTTTCATCAAAATGGTAATCACAAAAAAAAAAAAAAAACAACAATAAAAACTACTACACCTCATATCAAGTTAGTGTGTAAATATTATGTACACCAAGTTTTGAAAAAAAAGAGCAAGTTCATATATCATCAAAGTCATCATAAATATATTAGTTAATTAGTCTGTCATAAAAATATAACATATAGTAATGATCTCATTTAAGGTTTATCCCTAAGAAAAAAAAATATTTCTTGTATGTATTTTATAAGCTCATAAAATAATAGATTAAAGGTTATATATATTATTATTTTATCATCACAATAGAGATATATATACATATATGTTCTCATCATATAAATATTTAATTTAAAGTATCTCATAAATAATAATAATCATCATCATCATTACATTAAATATTACTTATATACTAAATCTAAAGATATCTTCTACCTCATACTTTTTAAGAGTCAAGATTATCTCCGAGAATACACAATAACTTGTAGTAGATATCCTCTATATGCAAATTAGTGTCTAACTATAATTTAAAATAACTGACCAATTAAAGTTGCCTCTGATCATTGAAAGAGAGAATAAAACCTAATAGCTGTTTATATATCTAAGAGGGATCAAGTGAATCAAGAAGCCTGAAAATGACACGAGGCATGGCTCGATTAAATCATGCTAGGGCCCGGCACGACATGGTCTAAACCCGTGCTTGGACAAGCATGTTGAGCTAGGTTTAACCATGCCTCATGTCATGGCAGGCACGACAAGCATGCACGGCATGATGACATGGTCCACTCCACAAGCATAGGGCATGAGTTTTTTTTTAACCCATGACTCACCTTACTCATCATGCTAAATGTAACAGGATATTTCCCCTACCTTGACAAGGAAAGCGACAGGCATTGTCATGCGTTATCAATGTTAGAAAAAAAAAAATTAAAAAAAAATTAGCCATCAAATTCTTTCAGCGACGAATGGACAAACAAGTCACTCAATGATTTTCAAAAATTTACCTAAAAATATTAAAAAATGAAAAAAATATTAAATTTTTGATAAAAAAAATTCTATAAATATGATATTAAAATATCTTATTTTTCACAAATTTTCATTTCTTCTCCTCTCGTTTTTCTCTCCTCCTTCTTCGCTCTGTCTGATTGGCTCTACTTATTAATTAGTGAATATGATTACTCTCTTAAGTCTTAAATCCTAACTATAACTACAAGTCTGCAACATGATAATTAAGTAAAAGAGGTGGAGTAATGATGTTGCTCATATAAAGTTAAGATATACCTACACATTACAATTTTGTTTGTATTATAATTTATAAAATATAAACTTATAATTTTTTATAAAAAATAGAATAATAAATTAAATAATAAATAATAATTTATTTATAATAAACTTGACTTAGATATATAATAATCACTGTTATTAAAATTATGTATTTCACAATTCGATTCACAATTTGATTCATAATTCAGGAGGTAAACAATCCGACTTTTTAAAAGAATCAAAAATAAGAATGAATCAAAGACAGAATCACTGAATCGCAAATTAATTCACATGAATTGATTTAATATCAATTCTCAATAGACCAAAATCCTTAAAAAGTTACAAAAATAAAAAATAAAATACCAAAAAA
This sequence comes from Sapria himalayana, assembly GCA_029783825.1. Lineage (NCBI taxonomy): Eukaryota > Viridiplantae > Streptophyta > Magnoliopsida > Malpighiales > Rafflesiaceae > Sapria > Sapria himalayana. The sequence continues at coordinate 1,289,677 of JAREIK010003411.1, read as the reverse complement.
AAAATTACTAACTATAAGAATTAATTAACATAAAAAAAACTCCAACTTTTGGTATTTTAAATTTAAGAGAAGAAACGAAAAAGGAAGAAGAACACAACAATTTGGTATAAGTATAACGAATTTATGAGAAGAATCAAAAAAGTAAAAAAAAAAAAAGAAGTTGAAGAAGAATAAAAAAAAACCTAGAATTTATGTATTATAAGCTTATTATGTAAACATATTTAAATAACTTATAATTTATTAATTATATGAAATTACATATATTTTAACTATTATTACAAATATAAAATGAATCTTACGATTTGATTTAATTCTCAATTCACTAATTAAGAATTCTGATTCTCGATTCGAATCTCGATTTAACAACTATAATAATAATTAATAACTACAATCTGACTATAAGATCCAAGATTAAAACTAAAATATTTAACATAATCTTGATATATTTGTATAAAAAATATAAAAATAAGCAAACTTCAATAGTTTAAACATATTTTAAAATAATTCTAATTAAAAAATACTATGAAATATGAATGTTAAAGAAAATTTAGCAATGTATATACTGTAAATATATATATATATATATATATATATATATATATATTAAAATACTGATGATAGTGATCACCTTAAGAAATATGTGAATTAATGAACCAAGAAATATTATATATTAAATTTTGGGTGGACTCAACTAGATGACAAGGCCATTGAAGTTGAATCAACTTCAGTTTCATTAACCCCCTTCATTTATCACAATATCTTTGAAAAAAAATGCATAAACAATTTGATTATTATTATGGGTTTTTTAATTAAATTTTTAGATGAGCCTAAAATAATTAGTATTATAGATACATACTTTTAATCTATTTAGCGTAGAATTCATTAGTCAACCAAAAAAAATACATTATAAAATATTATAAGTTAGAAAAAAAATTTATAATTAACAAATTTAGATAATATAATGAAGTAATTGTTGAAACATAAACTTATTTTAGAAAAATAATAATTTTAAATTTTGAAAATTCAAAGTTAAAAACTTTGCCTAAGTTAGTTGAGAATTTAATGTAACTTTGAATTTTTAAAATTCAAAGTTTTTAAAATTTTTAAAATTCAAAATTCAAAGTTAAAGACTAAGTCTAAAGTAATTGAGATTTTAGTGGGCTCTTGTAACCTATAAATAGCTCTATTGTATTTAATAATTTCTATTCTTAAGTGTTTGAAACATTTTTTTAAGATTTTATTTAAGAAAGTTTTATTTTTTTTTCTATCTTCTTCCATTTTATTTCCAATAAAGTAGTTTCAAAGATAATGGTTATAGTGAGGTGATGGTGAATAGCAGTATGATTCCCTTCTAAGTCTAAGTACCACAAGAACAACTATGACAACTAAAATTAAGTTGAAGGCCCTCCTTGGATCACAAAATGCGTGGGACATAATAGAGAAAGACTATAAAAAACCAGAGAATGAAGATGCTTTATCTCGAGCTTAAAAGGATAGTTTGAGAAACTCAAAAAAGATAGACAAAAAGGATATCTATCTAATATATCAAAGATTAGATGAAGATGCTTTTGAGAAAATCTCAGAAGCAAAGACGACAAAAAAAAACATGAGAGAAGCTTCAAACCTCATAAAAGAGCATAGATCCGGTTAAGAAGATGCGTCTTCAAACATTAAGAACTGAGTTTGAAGCCTTAAATATGAAATGAGTAGAATTCATTTAAGACTACTTTTCTAGAGTCTTAACAGTGACAAATCAATTAAAAAGAAATAATAAAATATTAAATGATATAAGAATCATGGAAAAGATTCTTCGATCGATATATTCAAAATTCGATCATATTGTCATTATTATTGAAGAAACCAAAGACTTACAAGTCATGACAATAGAGTAATTGATGGGTTCCTTGCAAGCCTATGAAGAAAAGAAGAAGAAGGAAGGGATCGTAGAGCAATTACTCAAAACTCAGATTGATAATGTTTAAAATAATAGAAAGCAACAAGGAAGAGATTGCGATCGAGGAGGCCATGGACGTGGACAAAGTTGGAAGTCCTATAATAATGATAATATTCAAAGAGAAGAAATCTCAACAAAAGGTTATAGGAAAGACAACTATAAATTGAGGTAAGATAAATCACATATCAAATATTATAACTGTGAAAGGTTTGACCATTATGCCTCAGAATATAGAGCTCCAAAAAATAAAAGAGTTGAAAAAATGTCAATTATGTGGAAGAAAAAAGTCGGGACAGTGAAACATTGCTGCTGGCTTATAAGAGCAATGCAAAAAGTGAAGATAACTCATGGTACCTTGAATTTGGTACAAGCAATTATATGTATGAGAAAAGAAGTATGTTCATAGAGCTTGATGAATCAATAAGTGAGAATATGATATTTGGAAATAAATCAAAGATAGCGATGAAAGGTAGTAGTACTATTCTCATCCGATTAAAAAATGAAAATCATCAATTCATTTCTAATATTTATTATGTATCGAACATGAAAAGTAATATTTTGAGTCTAGGACAACTCTTATAGAAATATTATAATATCCATCTAAAAGATAATTTTTCTATAAGAGATAAGAAGAATAATTTAATTACTTAAGTGTCAATGTTAAAAAATCAAATATTTATGCTTGGCATTCAAAATAATCTGACAAAATATCTCAAGGTATGTTACAAAAACACAACTTAGCTTTGGAATCTTCGGTTTAGACATCTCAGCTTCAGAGGATTAAATTACTCTTCAAGAAGCAAATGGTGTGAGGACTATCAGTCATTAGTCATCTTGATCAAATATGTGAATGATGTCTACTTGGAAAATAATTCATGAAGTATTTTCCAAATGAGTCAAACTCAAGAACTCAAAAGCCACTGTAACTTATACATGCAAATGTGTGTGATCCGATCAAACTACTAGAACTATTTTCTTCTCTTTATAGATAATTTTTCAAGAAAAACTTGGGTATACTTCTTAAAAGAAAAATCAGAGGTATTTAAAAAATTCAAAAAATTCAAAGCCCTTATTGAAAAGGAAAGTGAGCTTCTAATCAAATCCATTAGCTCCGATCATGGAGGAGAATTTACAATGAACAAATTTCAAAAATATTGTAAATATCATGGAATTCAAAGACCTCTCACGGTTACGAGATCCCCCCAACAAAATGGAATAGCAGAAAGGAAGAAATGAACTATTCTTGACATGGTGAGGAGCATGCTTAAAGCAAGAAGCTACCAAAAAAATTGTGGGCAAAAACAATTGTATATGTAATGTATATATCCAATCGATCTCCAACAAGAAACATATGGAGAAAAACACCACAAGAAGCTTAGAGTGACAGTAAGCCAGGTATTTCCCATCTAAAAGTCTTCGGAGACATAGCTCATGTGCATGTCCCTGATGAGCAAAGAAGTAAGCCGGATGATAAAAGTCAAAAATATATTTTCATTGGTTTTAATGCAAACTCTAAATGCTACAAGCTTTATAATCCTGATACTAGAAAAATAATTATTAGTCAATATGTCTTATTCGATAAAGAATGAAAATGAGATTGAGAACAACAAAATAAAGACGACAACTTCTTCTCTTATGTTGAAAAAGATGATGTGAAACATTCAATGCTAGAATAAATAGGAGATGAGCCTAATACTCCACTAATTTTACCAGCTAAGAGTATTCAAGAAGAAGAAAGCTTAAGTGAAAAAATTTCACGTTTCAAATGCATATAAGAAATATATGAGGTAACAGAAAATCAAAAAAATTTTACTCTCTTTTGTCTTTTTGTCGATTGCAAGCATATGAACTTTCAAGAAGCAATTAGAAACAAAAATTGGAAACAAGCATTGAATGAAGAAATAAAGATAATTAAGAAGAATGATACATGTGAATTAACTTCACTTCCTAAAGGACACAAGGCAATTGGTGTGGAATGAGTGTACAAAACAAAAAAAAATATCAAAGAAAAAATCAAAAGATGCAAGGCAAGGTTGGTGACAAAATGTTATAGTCAAAGAGCTGGTATCGATTATGATGAGGTATTTGCTCCAGTTGCTTGATTAGAAACTATTAAATTTTTTATTTCTTTGGCCGCTCAAAATAATTGAAGGATACAACAAATGGATGTGAAATCTGTCTTCCTAAATTAAGACCTAGAAGAAGTCTATATTGAGCAACTACAATGATATGAAGTAAAAAGATAAGAAGATAAAATCTTAAAGTTGAAGAAGACATTGTATGAATTGAAGCAAACTCCAAGAACTTGGAATGCTCAAATTAACAAATATCTTCAAGGAAGAATCTCATCAAGTGTCCATATGAGTATGCAATCTATATCAAAATTAAAAATGATGATATTCTTATTGTATACTTGTATATAAATGACTTAATCTTCACAGGTAACAATCCAAGCATACTTGACAAGTTCAAAAAAAAATGATGAAGAAATTCGAGATGACTATAATTGGGCTCGTCTTACTATCTTGGTATTGAAGTTAAGCAAGAAGAAAAAAGAATCCTAACCACCCAAAAAGGCTATGCTAAAGATATACTTATGAAGTTTAAGATGGATAACTCTAATCTAGTTGGCACGTCGATAGAATGTAAAATCAAATTATCAAAGCATGAAAAAGAAATTAAGATAGATCTCACTCTCTACAAAAGCTCGGTGGGAAGTATACGCTACCTAACATGTACAAGACCTGATATTCTTTATACGATTGAAGTCATTAATAGATACATAGAGAATCCAACAACTCATTGAAAGACATCAAAGAGAATCTTTCGTTATATTAAAGGTACTACAAACTTCGACTTATATTATTCTGTTTGTGATAATTTCAAGCTTATTAGATATAGTGATAATAATTGAAGTAGATACATAGATAATCACAAGAGTATCACTGATTTTGTATTCTATATGAAAGACACTGCTTGTACTTGGGTATCAAAGAAGCAGCTGATCATCACTCTTTCCACATGTGAAGCAGAGTATGTAGCAACTACTTCTTGTGTATGTCATGCAATCCGGCTTAGAAATCTATTAAAAAAATTAGGGGTGCCACAACGAGAGCCAACCAAAATTTTTGTGGACAAGTCAGCAATAGCTTTGGCTAAGAACCTAGTCTTCCATGATCGAAATAAGCATATTGATACTCATTGTCATTATATTAGAGAGTGTATTGCGAAAAAAAATGTACAGTAAGAGCATGTAAAGTCTCATGATCAATTAGCCGATATTTATATCAAACCTCTCAAGCAAGATGATTTCACCAAGCAAAGAAATTTACTCGAAGTAATAAAATCAATTTTAAGGGGGGTGTTAAAACAAACTTATTTTAAAAAAATAATATTTTTGAATTTTAAAAATTCAAAGTTAAAGACTTTATCTAAGTTATTTGAGAATTTGATTTAACTTTGAATTTTCAAAATTCAAAATTCAAAGTTAAAGACTAAGTCTAAAGTAGTTTAGATTTTAGTGGGCTCTTGTAACCTATATATAGCTCTATTGTATTTGATAATTTCTATTCTTAAGTGCTTGAAATAATTTTTTTTCATTTAAAAGAGTTTTATTTTTTTTTTCTCAATCTTCTTCCATTTTCTTTCAACCAGTAATATCTATGATATTTGTGATATCTTATATATAGACTACTCATAATGATGTATCATTCGCATGTATTATCACCCACTATATTAATTCTAAATAAAAACTTAATAAACAAATTTTATAATTTCTCGAGATTATTCATCCTCATAATGATTCTATCATATATAAGTAAATGACAAGAATCCTTAGAAAATATAGCATTCAAAATAAAATTTTTAGCATCACATTTGATAATATTTCAAATAATGGTGTTGACATTAACATATTTGTAAAGATTATTGAAAATGAGTCATTAAGAAAATTTTATCATATTAAATATATGTATCATGTAATTAATTTAATAGTACAAATAAAAAAATTAATTTTCCTCACATTAAAAAATATAAAAAATTCATTAAAAAACCTTATGACACCTAATAGACAATAAGAATTTTTAACACTTTTTCAATGGCATGAAAAAAATTCTAAACAAATATAAGATACAATTGAAATTATATTAACTTGATATTAGAGAATTATATTAGCTAATAAATACGATATTTGATTTTATTAATAATATGAGTAAAGAAATTATTGATAATTCAAAACGTAATATAAAAAAAATTTAATTCTAAATTTTTTATTATATGATAAACATATATTCGCTTATGTACACTCATCATGTGTATTACAATTAGGTGCATATGTAACATTAATAATATGCTTAACAAGTATAGAAAGTACCATATAATTATTGTCATTGATGTTATGAAGAAAATCAAATATTTAAAATATTAATCTTTTATTCTAATTTTTATTATTTGACTGTCTGTATAGATCTTATGATTAAGGTGAAAATGATTAAAAATAAATTAATATACATATCCACCTGCATAAATAAAGCAAAAGAATTTGATAATTGAATTTATAAAAAATTAGATAACATATTTATATATTACGATTCTAAATATGATAGTTATAGAGATTTTTCAAGTATAAACATGAATACCATATTCATAGAATAACTTTTTAATTCAATTCGCTTGGGGAAAACAATAAGATGACCCAATGAATAAGAGAGAATTATACTAAAATACTAATAATTACTATATCATATCAAAAGATGATAATAAAATTTTGAATATTTTAAATTTGAAAAAATCATATAAATTTATTTTTCTCGTGCTATCTAAAATGACACATGATTAACAAATCCATCTGATGCCTAGCATTGCATCAAAGTCTACTTTTTTTATAATTGTGAATATTATTTTAAATAAGAAATTCAAACTATGATCATATATATTAGAATTTTCTTGCTTAAAAAACTAAGATTCAAAATTTAGCATTCAAGATAAAATAAAAAAGTTACTGACGAATAATGACTCATTGGATATCAAGAATATTAATATTATAGCACTAGCTTTATAAATCATGATCTGCATCCGCATCATACTAGTATTACGAACAAGAACTAGTCGTGGCTATTAAAAAACTCACGAACAAAATGTGATGCATATTTTTTTATTCTACTTCTGCCTATGTACTATATTAATGTTTATGAGTCATGATATTATTTTTAAATTTTTCTTAAGTTTATCATTCTAATTATATTATTATTTTTCATATGATATCATGAGTCGAATGTAAAATATTTTTTAATTGTTAATTTTATTCATTTAAAATTAAAGTGCAGTCTTCAGTGAAACTTTTTTATTTTGATATTTATATTTTATATTTAAAAAAATAAATATTTTATAGGTTTTTATTGGCCTAGTCGGCCGCCCAAGATCGACACAACCTAGATCTAACCAAGCACAACATGGCATGCTTGTGCCAGACAATAGGTCAATCAGGCCAAGTTGAGCCCACCTACCATCAAGTCATGCAGGCACAGAATGACATGAAAATTCATCTCGTGTCATGTCAGGCAAAGCATAATGGCATGATTGGGCATGACAAATTTGACACAGAGCCCAAGCATGCAAAAAATTACATCAAAATAAACATATCATGAAGTACGTAAAAAAAAACTAATTATACTGATTATATAAATTATATCTGATTTTTCATTATAATTAATTTTCCCTAATATTCTTTTATATGTAATTGAGTCAATTGAAAATCACATGTTAAATAAGAATCAATATTTTGCCAATTAAAGATATCTACTTAAACACAACTAAAAAAATTAACTTTTATCAGTATAGCAATTACATATCTCCCTTGTGATAACATAATATAAAGTAAATCATAAATCACTTATATATCAATAAACTATTTGAGTCTCCCAAGATCTTTTATCTAAAAATATTATTTGAATTACTTCTTGAATTGAATAATTCCTAACTTATCATATGCATATAATAAGAATATCATCTACATATACAATCAACAATATAAATTTGTCATTAGAATTTCTCTGATAAAATAAAAAAAACATATAACACATATATACAAACCAAATGAGATAAGTATTACTAAAATCTGATAAAATAAATTCTTAAAAACTATTTTAGGTCATATAAAGTTATCGTAATCTACAAACTATATATGAATTTCTTGTCAATACTCTAAAACTAAATGAATGATTCATATATATATTTTCCTCGTAGTCACTAGAAGAAAAGTATTTTTTTAAGTTTAGCTAATGTATCATTCATCTACTCTAAAAATATTTACTCATTTAGAGAAAGCTAATGATAGAAACCTGAAGTTAAACATATTATAAAAAAAATACAATTTTGTTTTAAAAATAATACAAAAATAGCAAAAAACAATATACTATGAAATTATACAAGGCAAAAAATATATATAAGAAAATAATGAGTAAAATAAATTTTAAGATATTATGAGTTGCAAGATAAATTATCTTGATTACATATCTAAGGTTATTTTATTTTATACCACCCATGATATTCAAATTTGAATCTATAAATTTGTTTAAAATATTATAAAAATATACTCAATCATTCTTTGACTTTTTAAACTTTTATTAGGATTCAATTATTTTCATTTTTAATACACTTTATTTTACTAATATATGTGCTCTTTCTCTACGATCCTATCCAAGTTATTAATATAAATTTCCCCTTCTTTACTGTGTAGTTTATCAAATAATTTCATAGTATCTTCATTTTTATTTTTCTACATTTATTTTAAACAAACTTATTTCTCCTTAATAATTTATTAAACTTCAGGTTTTCACTACTATATTTCTCTATGCGAGTAAATGTTTCCTTTAAACTTATATAAATCTCTTTAGATATTTTTTTTATATAAGTTCAATTAATTGAACATTGTATTTGTATCTAAGTCCAATGTCCAACTAATTTTATTATTTAACTTTTTTTAAAAATATTTATCATTTATCTTTTTAGATTCCACCATTTTGTTTTTAGATTTTTTTAAAATCTATTTATGATCATACTTTCTGAGATGCATATCAATTATAACAAGCCTATATTGAGTGGTTAGATTATTATCTGCATTACTTTATGGCCTTTGCATAATCTTTTATCATTTCTCTTACTGAGAAAAAAAGTCTATTCAACTCCTTTTAGAACTACATTTGAATGTCACCAAGTGTTTCTCTCCCTTCCAAAAATAAATATAAGCTATAGAATGACTACATTCATTGGCCAATTTGCGCAAGATTTGTTGGACCTATGGGGTCAGTTGACATGCCACAATAGCACGTGGCATGGAACAACTACATTCATTGGCTCGGAAGACAAAAAGAAAATGTGTTCAGACCATGCCCAAATTATCACCCAAATTTAGCAAAAATTAACTCTAGTTGCACATAATCTAGCGTGCCATTTTTCAGGGAATGACTATGGTCAGATCATGAAAGGGTGTGGATCAATTGCATTGGTCTCCGATCGAACCTAATAATGGTCTTTTCACTGAGCCAGAGCTAGTCATTAGCCCTCTTCCAGGCTAGTCTGCTAGGAGCCTATTGTTACACCCTCACTCAAAGAATATAAAACGTTCTAGGAGATTCTAAAAAAATCCACACTTGTATGGAAGGAATGAGATTATCCTAGATTATTCTAAAATCCTTTTGGATATATGTAATAGAATTCTTTAAATTTATAGGGAACCTTCAAAGATTCTAGACCCTCCCCTATGCATGTATTTAAGGAGGAGATGATCTCATTTATAAACCATCAAGTTGAGAGTTTCTTATAAGATTTCATTATTAAATAAAGTATTTTCTTTATTTTCAAGTGTTCTTTCAATATCTCTTTGCTTCTAAGTTGTAGATAGACACCAAGCATAACAAGCAAGGCGAAGGTAAAGCTGACTTAACTACATGTAAGGGGTAAGTTAAGTAAGTGTCACACGAAAACTTAGCGAAAAGGTTAAGTCCGTGACAATTGATATCAGAACGAGATTGCAAAGTGTGAGAGTAACTTGGTTGGTATGATGACAAAATCTCATTTAGAGGAAATTGCCGAGCAAGTTCGAGGAAGGAACATTGACCCTCCGGCTAAGGGAAGGAGAAAGAAGGACAAATCACATGATTCTCACACAAGTTTAAACAATCAAGTGACCCGGTTAGAGGTTGCTATGACAAATACCAAGGAGAAGTTAGATCTCATGGAGCAAAGCATAAAAAAAGTCATGGAGGATTTCAAGACGCAGATCCTAGACCTTCAAAAAAGTCATATAAGTTCAATTATAATTAAAACTTAAAAACTTTCCATCAAAATTATAAAAATTGAAAATTAAATTAAAAGTATACTTTGAATTATATGTGGGATTTTTATGTTCTTTCTTAAAAATAGTTTCCTTCACTTTTTCGATCATAGAATCCCACCACTCATAAATATTGTGAAGGCAAGATTTGTCAGTGTCAGCTAATCGAAGCATCTCATAAATGGGAATTGTAAAGCTGAGAATATAATCAACATTCATCCAAAAGTCTTCATTTAGGATTTTACCTTTTACTTCTTTAGCTTTCACTAAATCATCTTCTTTATATATTTCCTATTCTTCACTTATCACTAATTGCTCCAAGCCTCTTTTTATTGTTTTAAATCATTTAAGCATAACAATAATTGAAGCAAAACATGTATCGGCCACTGAAAGTAACTTCAACTTGCAATGATTATTAAACATCGATAATCTCATTACATGATTCATAATAAAATTCTTGATAAAAAAAATATCGCTTGAAAGTTGAGCGATCCAACCACACTGTTCCATCATATCATCATATCTTGAGTATGTTGATGCACAAATATTCTTCAAAGCAAGATTGAGAATGTGAACCACACACGAGGTCCAAAAGATATGTTGAAATTTTGCTTTCATGATATATCCTGCTACTTTGCAAGCTACAGCATTATTAGTTATAACTTGAACTACCTTTTGTAGACAAATCTCTTATATAATGTTAATCAATAAATAGCTATAAAATGTTTGTCCTTAGTCTCTCCTTCACAGTTTATTACTTTCAAAAATATTGGTTCACTTTCAGAGACTGTCATGATGTTAATAAATGATCTTCTTTGAGCATCTGACCATCCATCACTACAAATGCTCACTCCTTTCTCATTCCAAGTCTTCTTGATTGGTTCTAATAGATTATCAATATTATTCTTTTCCTTCAATAATAATGTTGTTCTTAATGCATTATAGCTTGGTGAGATATAACTTGGAAGTTGACTTGTATTTTTAAAGGCACGAGCATAATAAGGATTTCTTACAAAGTAAAAAGACAACCCTCCAGAATAAAACATCCTAGCTCTCTCACTGTCAACTATTTCACATGCACCAATTTTGAATGCATTTTCAATTGATCTCATAGTCCACTTTCTCCATTTTAGATCAATTAGACTAGCACTAGAAGAGGAATTCTCAAAAAAAGAATCTGCAATGCTTAATATGGGTAAAGAAACTTGCTTAGGATTAGATTGTTTCATTCTTTGTTCAGATTCTTTCATCATTCTTCGCATCTCAATCAAATTTTAATTCATTACTTTAGTACATGATGCAATCCCAGCCCCTTTAATTTTCAACAAGTGAGCCTTGACACTATAATAAGATTCTCTTCTATATATTTGTCTACAAAAATTGCATTGAAAAGTAATATTTCCTCCCCCTTTTCATTTATCCAATTTCGCATCTTTCGTGACATATCTCCATAATGGAGCATTATCATCAACATCTTGAATATTTTGTTGATTGCTTGAAGGCTTAAAATTACAACTCATATTATTGTATTATTCTACATGAAAAAAAAATATACATTTTAAATTATCTATATTATTTTAAAATTCATTTAATCTAATTTTTTTTCTCCATTGATACTATAAATCAATTTTCATTATATTTTCATTATTTACATATTATATTAATTCATTTAAAATAAATTATATACCAAAAACTATTATACTTACATATTATATATTGCTAAATATTACATACTACAAAAAGTATTCATATTTATATATTCTATATTTTAATATTGCACATATATTATTATACTTAAAATCATGTATTTAAAATTAAAATAAATTATTTTACATACATCAAAATTATTTGTTTATTATATTTTGCATATATATTGAACAAATAATAATAATTAAAATATAAAAAAAATAGATTTAAAACCTCTAACCCCTGCCCCCTCCTGATACTGCTTCTAACCCCCCCCCCCTGCCCACCTGCCCCCCTCCCGTTACAGCTTCCAACCCCCCTCTCGGTATTGCTTCTAACCCCCTCCCATTACTGCTTCTAAACTCTCCCCCTACTTCTAAAATTAGGTTACCTTAGTTACTGTTTTGAAACTTCAAAAATCCAAACGCAATGACAAATTATTTCCCGGGATGGGCTTCGTCGGCCACTCAACACTGTCGGCAATTGCCTGTCCCTCGATTTGTTGGAGTTGTAGGAGTAAGATGTTATTATATAATATGTTTTCGCAGCATCAAAATCATAAAAACACATCGGATTCATAACCGACGCATCAGGGAATGACTATGGTCAGTGACGTATCAGACACGTATCCGACGCGTGTCCGTACCGTGTCCACGTGTCTGACACATGAACACGCCTGTACAGTGCCGTATATGTGCTTCCTAGTCTCTTATAATAAAAATATAATCAACACAAACCATCAACATCACATATTTTCTTTCTAATTCATATCATCTGAAGCAAGATAAGATTTAGGAACATGTTTATGTAATAAAAATATAATAATTATCTCAATCAAATATTAATTCTTCATTTTAACTATATTTTATGCATGAGTTTCAACACTAAATATCTGTGAATCATCTAATATTACTAAAACAAATAAGAAGATTATGGTAAAATATATTTCAAAACATTATTTTTTTTGTTTTTAAACTACAATCAAACTATATTTTAAACATTTAATAAATTACATAAAATAAAAAAAATTTGATATTTTTCTTTACATACAAACAATCATGTATTTCTTATATAATAATCAATAAAAATAATAAAATATCTCAAATCATCATGTATTATTATCCTACAAAATTTTTAAATATCAAAATAAATCAGATAGAATTAGTTTCTCATAATATCTGCTGACATGGTGGATAAAAAACTCTAATATATTATTTTTATTAATGTCTCAGAATCAATATAAATTATACCTTAAATGTTTGCATCCATAATTTTCAATTTATTCAATAATAAATATTCAAACTAAGAGTAAACAAATAAATCAATAGTAATCAAGCATCCAATAAGAACTCCAAAGGGTGGAGAAAATTTTGTATGATTGATTTTGCTTAATTCCCATGAAAATCTTCTACACAAAAATAATAGAAAAGAAAGCACCACGTTAAAGTTGAGTTGCTTAATAAAATAACTAATTGAAAATATATTATGACAAACCTTAAGTATAAAAAAAATGTATCAAAAGAACATACCTAAATAACAACATTATGATACCCTCTTGTACATACAACAGCATCACTGGTCACGATGATAGTAATGAGCTTAGACTCATCAAAGATAAAAAAAAGTACAATCATGTATGACATGAGTATTAACCCATGAATTTATTACTCAAGAATAGTAAAAATAGAATTGTCATAACTTAAGCTATGAACAGTAAAAAAATCTGAAATAATATTCTTGAGTATATATAACATTACTAATAAGCATAAACATAAGGACTTGAGTAGATCTATTTTTTGGATATTCTCTGAACCCTAAACTATTCTTCATAAGTCTAGATACAAATTTTAATACCTCTTCTAAATGTATCCGATACCACCTACAAAAAGAATAGGTCACTACCAACTTCTTCCTACAAGAAGCATCCCTCTCGACTCTCATTGTCATCATGCATTCAAGTCATTATAGTAGTCTAAACGATCATTCTAACTATGCTAGATCTAGGTGTAGTTGTAGACTATGTTGCACGGACACGGATACGAATACGGAGATACGACACGGCAAGATACGAGGACATGACAAATTTTAAAAAACTAGGATACAGATACGGCTAAGATACGGCATGAAAAAAAATTAAATATAAATATTATCCATTAATAGAAATTTAGATAAATAAAAAAAATGCTCAAACATTATTTTTACAAACATTCAAACACAAATATAAGAAATATTAAAATAAAAGATATACATTTTCTTATGAATCAAACAAAATAGCTTCCAGTTCATGTTCATCAAAAGAAAGATCTGCAATCTCGAAAATTCCAGCATTTTCAATATCCATTGATTAAAAACCATCACCTCTAATGTCACACATTTTAGATTCGCCTTCATTATAGTTTGGAGATCTCCTTGACAGAAGTCGAAGATTGTTATAGATATAAACTAAGTCTTTAGCTTTTTGTGGTGTCAACTTGTTTCTCTTCATGAAGTGAATAAAATTATAAGTGCTCCAATTTCTTTCACAACATGAGGATGAACAAGGTTGTCCTAACAATTTTAATGCAATAGATTGAAGCATCGATGCAGCAGTTCCATGAATAACCCACCATTTAATATGACTCATATATCATCTGTCTTTTATGGAATCACTACTAGAAAAATCTTCTAAAAATGCTAAAAATATAGCATACTCGTCATTTGCTCTTCTCCTTTCACCTTCATTAAAAAAATATCTCTCAAAACATTTTTTTCTTTCTCATACTATTTCTAAATCTCGATGTGGTGGAACACGATCACCAGACTCAGCAAGCCATTGTTGACTATAATACCTGCAAGTTATGTTATAACATTAATTATAAAATATTAAAGATCATAGAATATCATTAATATTAAAATTATCATAATCTATAATTTAAACTCTTAAGATTACCTTGGATTTAATGAATGAGCAAGAGAATGTAAAGGTGTGTGGCTTTTATTCCATCTTTCCACCAAGATTTCATTCACAATATAAAAAAACCTATATGTTAAAATACATAGCATATCATATAAGTTCAATTATAATTAAAACTTAAACTTTCAATCAAAATAATAAAAATTAAAAATTAAATTAAAAGTATACCTTGAATTATCTGTGGGGCTTTTATGTTCTTTCTTAAAAATAGATTCCTTCACTTTTTCGATCATAGAATCCCACCACTCATAAAAATTGTGAAGGCAAGGTTTATCAGTGTCAGCTAATCGAAGCATCTCATAAATAAGAATTGCAAAGCTGAGGATATAATCTATATTCATCCAAAAGTCTTCATTTAGGATTTTATCATTTACTTCTTTAGCTTTCACTAAATCATCATCTTTATACATTTCTCATTCTTCACTTATCACTAATTGCTCCAAACCTCTTTTTATTATTTTAAATCGTTTAAGCATAACAATAGTTAAAGCAAAATGTGTATTGGCCACTGAAAGTAACTTCAGCTTACAATGCTTATTAAACATTAATAATCTCATTGTATAATTCATAATGAAATTCTTGATAAAAAAAATATCACTTGATACTTGAGCGATCCAACCACACTGTTCCATCATATCATCATATCTTGAGTTTGTTGGTGCACAAATATTCTTCAAAGCAAGATTAAGAGTATGAACCACACACGGGGTCCAAAAGATATGCCGAAATTTTATTTCCACAATGTATCCTGCTGCTTTGCAAGCCGCGGCATTATCAGTTATAACTTGAACTACTTTTTGTGGACCAATCTCTTGTATAGTATTAATCAATAAATCAGCTATAAAATATTTGTCCTTAGTCTCTCCTTCACAGTTTATTGCTTTCAAAAACCTTGATCCACTTTCAGAGACTGTCATGATATTAATAAGTGATCTTCTTTGAGCACCTGACCATCCATCACTATAAATGCTCACTCATTTCTCATTCCAAGTCTTCTTGATTGGTTCTAATAGATTATCAATATTATTCTTCTCCTTCTGCAATAATGTTGTTCTTAATGTATTATAGCTTAGTGAGACATAACCTGGTAGTTGACTTGCACTTTTAAAGGCACGTGCATAATAAAGATTTCTAGCTAAGTGAAAAGACAACCCTCCAGAATAAAACAGCCTAGCTATCTCACTGTCAACTAATTCACGTGCACCAATTTTGAATGCATTTTCAATTGATCTCATAGTTCCTTTTCTCTTTTTTAGATCAATTGGATTAGCACTAGAAGAGAAATTCTCAAAAAAAGAATCTTCAATGCTTAATGTGGGTAAAAAAACTGACTTAAGATTAGATTTTTTCATTCTCTGTTCAGATTCCTCCACCATCCTTCGCATCTCAATCAAATTTTGATTTGTTACTTTAGTACATAATGCAATCCCAGCCCCTTTAATTTTTAACAAGTGAGCCTTAACTCTATAATATGATCCTTTATATATTTGTCTACAAAAATTGCATTGAAAAATAATATTTCCTCCCTCTTTTCCTTTATCTAATTTTACATCTTTCGTGACATATTTCCATAATGGAGCATTATCATCATCTTAAATATTTTCTTAATTACTTGAAGGCTCAGAATTACAACTCATTTTATTGTATAATTCTGCATGAAAAAAAATTTTGCATTTTAAATAATCTATATTAATTCAAAATTAATTTAATCTTATTTTTTTTCTCCATCAATACTTTATTATATTTTTCATTATATTTTTATTATTTTCATAAAATATTAATTTATTTAAAATAAATTATATAACAAAAACTATTATGCTTACATATTATATATTACTAAATATTACATAATACATACTAGTAAAAGTATTCATATTTAAATATTCCATATTTTAATATTGCATATTTATTATTATTCTTAAAATTATGTATTTAAAATTAAAATAAATTATTTGTTTATGATATTTTGTATATATATTAAACAAACAATAATAATTAAAATATAAAAAATATATATTTAAGCCCTCTAACCCCTGCCCCCTCCCGCTATAGCTTCTAACTCCCTCTAACCTATATTTTAAATACAGTATTTTAAAATAATTTAAAATTTTGTATTTTAAAATAATTTATAATTCTGTATTTTAAAATAATTTAAAATAATGTATTTTAAAATAATTTAAAATTATGTATTTTGAAATAATGTAAAAAAAAATTAAACCCTCTAACACCCTTTCCCCTCCCCCCTCCCCCCTCCCCCCTCCGGAACCTTTACCCCCCCTCCCCCCTCTCGAACCCCCCCCCCACCCGATTTTCGAACTCTCCCCCTCCCGATACAGATTCCAAAACTCACCCCTTCCCTTTATAAAATTAGGTTACCTTAGGTACTGTCGGCGGCTCGGCGGTGTGCTACTCAATTTGTTGGAGATGTAAGAGTAATAGTTAATATATAGTTATTTTTGACACGTTAGAATTAAAAAAATGCATTAGTTGGTAAACAACACGTCGATAGGTAAACGACATGTCTGTTGTTAACGACGATTGTTTCCAAACAACGCATCGGATACGTCTCCGACGCGTATCCGATACGCCACGTGGCATATCCCATACGGATTTGTGTCCGATACGCCGCGTGGCGTATCAGACACGTATCTGACGCGTATCCGACCCTTGTCGGCGTGTCCACGTGTCCGACACGTGAACACGACAGTTCCTAGGCGTATCCGTGCAACATAGGTTGTAGATATATGAATCATCATATGATAAATCTCTTAATTCTCTTACTAAGAATTTAAGTCCACAAAATAATATATCACTCATTTAATAAATATGTACCCTATATTATGAATTTGATCACGTAATCTTCTTAATGTAATCAAGTATAATAATACATATATTACCTCATCAATCCTCTTACATAATTGTGTTCAAACTACAAAATGAATCATCTTGTCATAACCAATCAATTTATATGCCAATAACTAAATAATATTATTATATAAATAAAAATTCCAGAAGAACATATTGAGATAGTTAAGCCCTATACATGTGACAGGAACAAAATATACTTGTCATACTCGCATCAATCAACTATCAAAATAAACTAGTAAATATGCATCGATCACCAACTATCTAACTCAACCCCAAATGATTTATCTAAAATATATTTCACATATCTTTAGGATTGGCTTATATTCCTAAAACTATAACAGATGTTCGAGGTCACACCATGAAATATGAAATCATGACCAAAAAGAAGTCGCAACTTATTTTGTGTTGTTGTGACTAAAAAACTATGTATTCAATGTCAGTACCTGAATTGTAAAATCATGATCTGAATGATGTCATGATTTAAATAAAATTCAAACTTGAACGGAATCATAATCTATCTTATATTATTATAACTAGATGCCTTAAGAATTTAAGTTGTGACATTAATCTTTGGGGTCACAACATAAATGAAATCATAACATAAAAATTTGATGTTACAAATTAAGTTTTAAGTTCAAAAAAAAAAATTTATTTTGCTATTTAAGTATTTGTATATAAATATAAATAAGATAGCTAGATAGAATGTAACAAAAATGATAATTAGTTTCTAGTAAAAATTTTCCTCATACAATTGTATGTTCTTTCTTATCTCACTCTTCTTCTTTTGTACGTGTGAACTTCATCTTTGAGAACTCTCTTTGCCTCATTGAGACCCTAAATCATCATATCTTGGATTCTTATGAAAACCTACATTTCATATCCAAGTACATCTAATACCAAGGTGAGCCCATCATTTGGTATTGGAGATTGGTTTAGATTTTAATATTTAGTATTAGAGCTTAATCTAGTACTAGGATCCTTTATATTTGGTAATAAGAGTAAGTACTTGTTTTGATACCTAGAATTCTATCATCAGAATTCATAATAGTTGGTATCATAGCTCAACAAAGCCAAAATTGAGTATAAATTTGAGAATAGCAAATACAGTGATCTCTATGATTGAGATTGAAAGTTTTTGACAAAAAATTTCAAACTCTAAAAAATAGATGACGTGTTAGTTGATGGAGATTTCTAGTCCACCATTAAAAATCTAAAACCAATTGTAAGTGATTAAAAACTAAAGATAACAATTGCCAATATTTTCAAGTGAGACAATTTAAATCGAAGAACACAACTTGATTCAATTGTGTTTGACAGATAGAGCCTTGGTAAACATTTCTAGTGAGATAATGATGAATGATTTATAGAATAAAATTAAAGTGTTTTATTAGAACAAGTGATTGGTCAACAAACTATTTTTGAGGAATGAGATATACAAGTTATGCATACAATAAACTATTTTATTTTTTTCACATTTACATGAGTTTCATATAATGATCAATTAACTATTATCTATTATCTATTATCTATGAGATCAATGATTAAAACAAAATCATTGCCCTCATCTGTTCGCTAATGAATTTATAAGAAAATTTAATGATCATCATTGATGTTGCTACACTATGAAATAGGTTTTTCAACCCTATTATGTAAAAGTATGAAAAGGCAATGTATAAGGACATTCTCTAAAGATGTTTTGTTTGTGAATAAGAGTGAAGAAAAAAATTAGCAGTGTAAAAACTCAAAGACAAGAAAAATGATGATTGTGAATAACCTAGAAATGAAATATCTGAATTGTGATAAAGCTAAAACTTAATGATAGACTATCGAAACAAGTCAACGCAAGTGAGCTGGCTTGGCAAACAAACAATTATCCGATAGAGTTATACATTTTACATATGCATGTTTCACTCATGTTGATGTGGACAACTGGTAAATTGATACAAGTGCTTCATAGCACATTACTCCTCACTGGAACTAATTTATTTAGCATGAACCACATGATAAAGAATATATGACTATAAGAAACAGCTCAACAATAAAAAATATTGGCCACGAATATATGAAGATGAAGATTCATGATGGGTCTATCAAATTCCTTCCAAGGATTATGCACATTTCAAACTTCAACAAAAATCTAATTTATATGAGCATAATAGCTAATTATGATATTTCTTTTTGTTATGATGATAATACTTGCAAGATGACTTGAGAAATATTGATAATTGCTCAAAAATGAATATCTACATGAGTTAAAAGTGATATGTTAATAGAGCATATATTGATAATATGAACATAAAAACTCTATTGAGGATGATGAAGTCGAGATAACATTTGCATAGAACAGTTCTACATGGGTTAAAAACTTATCTCAAAGGTATGTTGATATGCACCATGATGAAGATAAGAGCCTCAAGGAAGTCAAAGTAATACGAGCATAATATGAAAATGTGATATAGTCGATAGAGGATAATAATATTTGGTAGCCTTGAGAAGTTGCCCTCAAATCAAAAAAAAAGTCCAATGACAATTAGCTAAGAAAAGTTTCAATAGTGCAGAACTGAAATTGAAATGAAGAAAAGGTACTCACCCAATAAAAGAATATTAAGATTGGCTTATACTTTTAAAGCTGCAACAAGTATTCAATATCACAACTTAAATTACAATGTCACGACCTGAACTAAATCATAACTTATTTTGTGTGGTTATACTAGAAGACTATATATTTAGTGTCATGACCTAAATTATTAAGTAATAACTCGATTGAAGTATTGACTTGAATAAAATTAAGACTTCAATCTTGAGGATATCATACATTAAGTACACAAATAAAGTTAAGGGTAATGATAGTCACTTGTAAGTTAAATTTGATTAGATATAATCTTGATGAGATCATATACCCAATTATCCCAGTCACTATTCTTTATTGTGATTATGAGACATCAAAACATATAATCTTTAATCTCGTATTCCATAAGCGAACAAAATATATAAATACGAATTATATCTTTCTAAGAAAAAAGATTCATTATATAATTATTATGACACATTATATTCTTACAGTAGATCAACTAAAAAAATATACTCAAAAAAATCTCAAGGAGATCTCAATTCTCTTTTCTTTCTTCTAAGCTTGATATGTTGAATATTTACCCATTAGCTTGGCAAAAGGTGTTATAAATTATTATTTTTTATTATTAATGATTGGAACACCAATATGTGAGCTGTCCCTATAGGTTTTATTTTGAAAAAATTATGTGACAATGATCCAAAGTGAAAATAAAAAAAAAACTCCTAATTTTTTATGTTTAGAAAAAATATATATCAAAACAAAAATTATTTATATTTTGGTGCTCTCAAAAAAAAAACTCAAAAATATACTCTTATTCACCTATGCTAGCATGTAAAAAAAATATTATATACTATTTTAAAAAACAATATATGCATTAGAGGTATACTATTTTCGAAAATAGTATATCAATACAAAGTTTATATAAATATTATAAATTTATATATAACATTTATATAGAAATTATACTCAATGCATAAGGATCTCATTTTAGCATGAAATTTGAGAGAAATTAATATCTTAATAGTCTTACTTTGAAAATTCATAAAATTACATATGATGTATTAGAATTCAAAATCTACCATCCTTAAACAAGATATCTGTCATCGCATTAAGACAAGACATCTAATAGATATATGCAATACAATAACTTCTTATGTGGTCAGTCATCACAACACTATTCTCACACAAACACTATTAATTTTAGAATTATTATGAGACTCAGTGGGTTAATATTTATGTAAATACATTATTGAACTACTTAATAAAATAAATATATTTTCATATCTCCTTGGTGATTTCAAGAACTTCACCAGCAATATTCTCACACAAACATATCAATGAAATAAAAAATCATATTTAATAATTTTAAAAAAACAAATTTAAAATAATTAAAATTTAAAAATTACCAAAAAAAACAAGAGGGAGAAGAGAGCATGTTTATTGCTTATAGTGACTGGCTGCAACATAAATAAAAATTCATATTGGGAGGATCATTAAAGTTATATTTTCAAGCCTATAATGTCCACAAGATTCATCATTGATGGATATTTCTAATATTATCCAGTTTGTACAATTCAAATTTTAGTTAAACAATCCTCCTTGCTCTCATAAATCCATCTCATATATTTTTTTCTTTCATTTTCTTCCTCCCAAGTTATTCTAAATATTCATTAATGAGAAATGTATATTGCAACAAAATTATTAAATGAAAAATGAAAATATTTAAGTATCTAGATATCTTGCTTAAAATAAAATTTCATGAAAGATAAAAATTCACAAAATCAGCTTCAATTAACTTGAGATTAAGACTTGGTAATGATGAGTCATGCATAAAAAATCTAGTAGGCATTATGGGTCACTTAAGTTCGACATAAATAAATTAAGATAAATTGTTTTACAATGCTTTCCAGCAGCATGAAAATATAACATAGGATTCTGTCACTTTCCAAAAACTAATCCATATTCTACAAAGTGTAGTTCAAATCGGTAACCTATCAACAGTACAACTAGTTTCAGTGATGAAGACAAATCAGCAGGGCAATTCCATCCAGCATGAGGACAAATCAGTTGAGGGGATATATTTTTAACCTGATTTATATAGCCTCTGGCACAAGTATGAAGCTAACCAAGTGAGCCCAGAATAACCTTTTTGCACAAGTATATTTTTAAGCAAAAAGAAGAGTTAAATTCCTACAAGAAAAAAAACAAGATGCAACACAAATTAGGCAAGTTTTATTACCTGTGAACTTCAAAAATGACCTTTTTGCTATTAATAGTGACATCACGGCTTGCTTTAACAACTCTTTCACGTTTTTCATTCTACATACAAGCATCCATAACCACATTACAAACAACAGTGGTAGTTTCTCAATGTCAAAATTGAAGACGTGCAAATAAGGATGCCAATCATTTAGTTACAAATTTGCTCAGAATGCTCTCCATATTGCTTTTTGAATATATTATGAAGAATCACAACAAAGTGAATTAAATAATTCAAGAAAAAGGTAGCAAAAGCTTGTCAAAAGGAAATGTAGCCCTCGAACGTATAATTTTATACTTGTGAATAAGGTAACTCTTGAGGTTTACCTTTTAGTTAAATTTTACATTGTGTTTTATTTATTTTACTTTTGACTATATGGGAGCACTCACCATGTGGGCTGCCTCACCTTTCTCCTCTTTCTTCTTTCCTCTCTTTCTCTATGCCCAAAACCCTAATTGAATTTCCCATAGCATGGTATCAATATCATAGTAGATTGTGCACATTGACATGCATTGTAGTGCATCATGTGCAAGTGCCAGCAACACCATGCTCCGGCATTCAGTGCATGTAATAAAGAACCAACAGCTTGTGAAAATTAAATTGGCGACTATTTTTGTGCATTTCCAAGGTTGTTTGTTTGATGGTGCAATTACCATCTCGTGGTGATGCAGTAGCAGTGCTTAGTTTTTCGTGTGGTGGTGCAGTGATTGTGCATGATAGTTATGCATTTCCATAGTTAAGTATGATGGTGAAATTACCATGTTGGGGTGGTTTAGTGGCTTTCTATGTGGTCGTGCAATGGTGGTGCTTGTGATGGAGCAACCATTGTACCATGGCATTGTTATTGTGTTATGGTGATGCAGTGGAGGTGCGTGGAGGTGTTTGGTGGCCAAGAAGGTGTATACATATGCATTCTACGTATTTTTTCCATGGTTAAGAAAGAATAATGATAATTAGTGTAGGACCAATATGAATAACACAATGAAAATTAAAGACGACATACAATCATTGAGGGCTTCGTCAAGGAGAATTTATTTCTTCATTCAAGAATACATAAGACATTTATTAGATAAGTCACCCAGAGTCAAGAAGTTTGTAATCAACACAAAATTACTAATTTATTTATGACAATCAATTGATACCAGTTTGACCAATATATTTAATTATTATTACACAAACAAGAAAGATTAAGACTTAGTTATATCAAAATATTCATTTGGAATATTTCATTTGTATAAAAATATGACATAAATGTTGACATATAGATTAACTAATCAGGATAAAGGAGACTCACTATGCACCTTGGTTACAATTATGTTAGATGATAGATAGAGTAATTTATGTGTTACAAGATCTAATTATATTGAGAAAATTGAATAATCAGATTCAATGAATTTTGAAATCACACTCATTCAATGAGCATCATATTATTTGGCAAACATAGATCCTTAGTAAGAGTACACTTCTAATCGAGCAAAATTATATCCAAATCGAGCAAAATTAGGAATATCAGTCAAACTAATCATAGTCTATTAAATCAACTCAGATAAAATCTTTCACGTGTATATCTAATAACTTTGTTAAACTTACTCAAGAAAAGTATTTTGGGCTTCTTTCCCCATGCACTACTAGCTCTAACCAAAGTACCCCTACTCCTATAGTTGTCTTATCATCACCTTAATTCAGACTTTTGGATTATTAATTTATGAACCAATAGTAATATCATACATAAGCATACTCTTTTTACTTATTTTGAGTAGAATATTTGATATCGTTGTAATCAATAACATCATTATATAGGCTAAAGGCATAAAATGTTAACACTAACTTTTTTTTCTTTTGACACACATTCTTTTTGCATTAAAATTTTATCGTAATTTATTTTCAATCAAATATTTTAATAAACAACTAAACTATAATATAGTTTTTTCTGTTTCCAATATATATGTACAGTATCATCCGACCTTACGAATAACTTCCCTAATAATTAAGCAAGATATGTTCTGCCTGTTTTTCTCTTTACAATAGTTAAACATCATTGAATAACCTAAAAATTCAATAGTTAAAAATCAAAAAAGTGACTTCTCTTTACAATGAGGCATGTCAGCTAGTGAAGAAACTTTATATACATAATTCATTCAAATATTTGAAAATATTATAGAACAATCTCACGTAATAATTTGAGATATTTTATTATTTATATCAATAATTATACTATATATATATATGCCTATTTAAAAAAACTCATTTTATATTTTATTTTTTAAAATTTTATAAAATGATAAAAATAAAATTTAATTATAGAATTAAAACATCAAGATATAATAATATTTTAAAATTTATTTCTCATTATTTTTCTTATTTTTTGAGAAACATAGAATGATGTGCTAGATATAATATGTTGACACTCCTACACAAAATAAAATAGCTACAAAACTTATATTTTATTGAAATGACTAGAATAATTCAATTACATAAAAATATTTCTTGTTATTTTTAAGAAGAAACAGTATTAATTATAAATTTCTCATCAATTAAATGTCATTGCGTATCTTTTTAAATTGTATCTCATGAGCTTTAATATCCAAGTAAGACTTTTCATTTTTTATCCCATATTTTGTAGTATACTTATTTTTAAGGATATTTCTCTTAATATGAAAAAGATAATTGTTCGTATCATCAAGTATGTCTTCTTTAAGTATTCTAATACACAAAAAATATATATTTGTGCTACTCAACAAAAAAAGATGAATCATTATGAGTATGAATTCAATATTCTTTGTGAATAAATCATTTTTTTAAATACTCAATCCAAAAAGGCTTACATTTAGACACTATAGTGATAAGATCATTTCATTGTTTAGTTGTTCCTCTCCCTAGAATAACAACAAACCCAACTCCTACACCTGATACTATCATCATTGTTGGTCTTGAGAAGAGTAGTAACAATCTCCTTGTACCACATCAGATCGCGACTCTATTTAGTGATCTAAGTCAAGAAGAAGAACCTAATATGAGTGTCCCACGAGACATAAGATAGATGTCTCTCTAAGAGGGAAAGATAGAAGTTATGAGACTTGATTCTAACATAAATGTATATATTAGAAGAATACATACACGACCGCCCTTAGATGAGTCACAAATCATGTCAATAAATCCAAATAAATCTTAACATACACTCTATTACTCTCATATTGTTACTATATGTTCTGGTTTGTTGTCTACTCTTGAGATATTTTTTTTTTGAGATACTTGGTCATTCTTGTTCATGATGAAAATTGATTATGTTAGACGAACCAAGAATAATCAATTTAATCATACATATGATCTTGTTACAAAATCATGTAAGTTAATAATGAAATATAAGTGGATATATATGATAAATACTAGACCTAAAAAGAATATATAATAATACATATCAAATAATTTTGTACATATTCTCTATATGATACAAGCAATAAAAAATTAGATACATGAAATAAAACATAAATATCTAATAGTGAATACTAGGGCACTCTATATTCATAGAGACATGCTAAATAATTTTGAATAAAACATAATTTTAACAACAAATTACTTAATCAATAAAAAAAATTTTTTATCCTTTCATATAGAATACTAATTCAAACCATATATCTAGAAAAAAAAATATTTAGTTTACCGCCCAGTGTATTCGAGGATACATGTTTTGTATAGGATCTCTCCCCAAAACATGAGAAAGATATACATAAAACTATTAGATGCTTATTTATTGGTAACTATAATTATAGAGAAAGTACAAATATTACTCATTAAAAAAAAAAAAATAAGTATTAGTATGAAATATTAATGTTATATTTTTTTGAAATTAAATTTTTCTTAAAGATTTCAACTTAAACACTAGTGATTGAAGAGAAAGAGAGAATTAGGTTTATTGCTTGTTTGTTAAAAGATCCTATATGAGCTTAAGTAAAACATGTTTCTCCTATCTTAAGTTTCAAGACAATTAGATCATGTTATCAAGAAGTTTCCAATTTGGATTCTCTATTATTTTAAATATCTTTAAAAGTGATCAGACCTTATTCTAGTGAGAGTAAAGGAACCTCTAACATAAAGGTTTCCTCACCATCTAATGATGTCTCGCTGACTACTACTCCAACTCAACCTAATTTACCAAGTTATGAGAGTCATGAGTATGAGAACTTGTAGCTCGTGATCTTATAATTTACTCCAAGAAAAACTAATTGTTATAAATATTGATTTGTCTCGTGCAAAATAAAATAATCTTACGAGTAATTCTATTGATCATGATCTTCCAATTATTTTTTGAAATAAATAATGAAGTAGCCCTCGTCACTCACCACCACAAATTTTATCTTACTCTAAAATTTCTCATATGGTAATTTTATTTTGTTCACTTAATAGTTTTGATATATTAGGATCTTCTTCTAAAATATTATCTCTTGAATAATGACATATCATACTGAAAGAAATGATCTCCTCTCAAGCAAAACTTATGAATTGATATCATGCCCTTCAAGTAAGTATTGTATTGAATGTAGGAAGACATTCATAATAAAAACTAACACAATAATTCAAAACTCAATTGGTACCAAGAGAGTTTATAAAAATACATGAAATAAATTATCAGAACACTTTTGCACTAGTGATCATTAAATTCTCTATCATAATTTAAATATTCTTAATTACTTTTCATGAATAGTTTATTTATTAGTTGAATATAAAAAATATATTTCTTCATGATAACTTTAAGAAGAAAGTATATATGAAGAAAGTACCAATTTTTTGTACTCAAAAAAAATAGAAGTGTATAGATCATGCAAATCCTTACATGGGGCGAAATAATCACAAATAATTTGATTGCCATTTCTTTACAACAATCAATTTTTTTTAATTGATGCAAGTGTATAGATTATGTTATTATCGATATACATTAATAATATTAGTATTACAAAAGATGAGCAAAAATTATGTAGTTCAAAATATCTTCAACATAGTTTCACACAAGGATCATTAGATACTCACATATTTTATTGACATAGATAATGTAAACAACTATTGATGGATAATTCCATCTTATCAAAATATACAATGAATATTCTACCCATATTCAACCTTTTAGTTTGTGTACCAATAGAAATACTTATTGAATTGGAAGTTGATCTTGTCATTGACATTGGTACTCATGTTGATATCATATCATATTTTTAGCCTAGAAATATGATATGATATCAACAAAGTGGCCCTTTCTTCGATTATCTAACATCAAATCATATGAATACTATTCTTCACATATTTTGGTATGAAAAAAAAATTTAATTTACCATCTCTTTTAATCATCATGATCATATGAGATTGACTAGTTTTTTGAGTCTTGTTGGGCATCATCCTTCAATTATTATGATTATATGAGAGTATTTATTTAAAAAATAAATACTCTCAAACAATTTGAAAAATAAGTTAAACAATATCTCTCTATAATATATGATCAAAAATAATACATAAGAAATGAATGAAAAATATATTTGATTAATTAAATAGTTAGTAATAAAAATTATATTTCCCCAAAGATATCTTAGAACAATTTTAACAAAGAGAAATATTTTTATTATTTCAATTAGATACATATTTTTTTCTTTGTATGATCATATTTTTTAGAAATATACTAGCACGGGAGACCTAATAAATAATTTCATAGTCAACATTATTAGAAATTAGGCTTTAGCAAAATTCATCCTCAAAAACTAGCTAAAAAGAAGAGAAAACTTAAGTTATATATCATCATAACTCAAAAAAAAATTAATGTGGATCTAGTTTTAACACCTCCCTTCATGCTTAGGACTGGACATCTAAAAAGTAAAATTCATAGGATTGGATAATTGGAGAGCAAAATTCACATGAATGGACATCTAGAGACTAGAGAGCATAATTCATAGGATTAGATATCTGAAGAACATAATTCATAGGACTGGACATCTGAAGAGCATAATTCATAGGATTAGATATCTGAAGAACATAATTCACAGGATTGGACATCTGAAGAGCATAAATCAAAGGATTTGACATCTGAATAGCAAAATTCAAAAGATTAGACATCGAGAGAGCAAAATTTGTTAAACTAAATATCTATGAGTAGCTCATAAAGATTTAATATCAAATTAAAAATAAGACTTAGGTCAAATTCATCCCTAAAAACTAGCTTAAAATAAAAAAGATCTCATGTCATGTGATTATACTATAACTCAAAAATATTTCAATGTGAGTCATTTTTAAAAGTATAATAACTACTAGAATTATCAAAACTATACTCAATTTGCTCATTTTGTTCTCTTGTGAAATAGAGTTCAATTCTTTCTATTTTGGGTTATTTTATAAAATAATTAAAAATTTATTTTATAAAAAAATCAAAATTACCAGTAAAAATATCTAAAGTAATTGAGTCTCAAATATAAATTAATAAATTTCTAAATAAATTATATTGAATGATACCTTACTCATTCAATTATAACATGTAGAACAAGAAACTTGATTTATTTTCCTATTTGTTATGCCTCATAATCTAATTTAAACATGATCTTTTATACTAGAATATAAATTCTCGGTTTGAGTAGAAATTAATAACAAAGTCAAAAATAAATAAGTAAATGACCAAAAATAATAAAACATAAAGTAGATTTCTTAACAATAGAAAAAATACATAGAATTTTTTATAAAACATCATTGTCAATGGTTTAATATATTTTATCATTAACTAATACAATATTATAAGAGCAAGAAAAAAATAATAAATAATAAACAATTATATATGATAAGATAATTTTCTCCTACATTAATTACACAGGAGTCAAGACTAAGAAAAAGAGTGATGACTGATGAGAGCTATTGTAAATTCCTCAATAAAATGTCTATGCCTATAGATATTATCCTTGATAACTTTAACATAAAATATAGATAAAATAAAATTATTAGCATTTACATTAGATATACCATCATGTTTTCCCTCAAATTTTTAAATTTTATTTGACTTACATCTAGCTTAACTTGTACTCTTGTAAATTATTTTTGAATAATATAAAAAATGACAAAACCATAATTACAAAAATTATATATAAGAAAAATTATATATAATATAATGCTCGGTGGAAGAAATAAGTTTAAATCTAATAATCATCTTCTTTAATAGAAATAAAAAGTAAGTAGGAACTGACTTTAATAGAAAAATGTCCAAAATTTTTGGATGCCCGAATCCATATACAAATGTGTAACCATTAACATAAAAAAAAAAGAATCCATTCCATAAGAGTCCTAATGTCAGACTTGAAAAACCTACAAAAATGGAGGTTCAAATGTTAATCATTTTCTTCTCCATTGATGGATTTAATAACAGCAACATCTTGTTCACATCATCATTAGTTACCAAAAAAGAATCTAGTGAAGAGAAGGTACCAGATAGCTATCCACAAAGTTCACCTGACAACCAAAATCTAAACTTGCATGATACCTCAAGTATATCGACAAGACCCAATCCTGATTCTTCATAACAATTAGTACTTGCTATAAATATATAAAAAATATAAATTCTCATAATGTTTGGCCCACATAGAAAGGAATATCTGTCCTTCATTCTTCACCTACATATGTGAGTAACTACATTTCTAACCCATTAATTTAACAATGTTTGGGCAACAGACATCCATGAAGATAACCTTGAATATAAAATAACCATAAGTCATTTTCAACTTCAAATCCCACTACAGAAGTCCACCAGCATATATTTGACTGGAACAAGCACCACAAAAATATGATCGGCTTCTTCAATGGTGGTAGCCTGTACCAAAGAAACACCCCAAACAACCAAATCACCATTCTTTAAATCAACATCTACTCACTGTTACCATTAATCATACCTGGAAACCAGATATTTCACGTTTAAGGCAACTTATTTGATTTTTTTTGCAGTAACTTAAGTATATTTTAACTCTGGAACTGGATGATATTGTAATAAACAAGATGACACGTATCATGTAAAAACACTTGGTTAATCAAGCTGGCTTCTCAGCCAGAAAAACTTGCTGATCAATAATGCTTCAATCTCTCCTTTGGAAAACTGCATATGATAGCAAGAATTCTGATGAAAGATTTGTGAATGTTTCGAGTGAATATCCATATCTTTTTCAACTTTAACTTGCAATATTTATAACTCGGTGAAGATCCATTTAGATCAGCTACTTCTTTTCTAGATCATTTGAAGAAAGAGCAAGCAAACACAAACATTTTATAAAAAAAAACGAGATAGTCTAAATTAGATAAACAAACTAAATAAAAATTAATATGTGATGCTTTAGCCCTCACGATTGTGATTGCCATATTATACATAACCTAAAATCAATATTGGTTGGGACCCGACTCAACACAATCAAAAGTAAATCACCAGCTCATGAAAATAATCCGCGTATTTTCCGAACGCATCAAACATTTCAATTATCACTCTTTCGTCTTCCCAGAAGACACGAAACAAATGTTAACTAAAATTATATCAATTATTATAAATAATACCATTTATTATAAATATTAGATAAAAAAAATTAACAGTTTTCCAATATTTGTATAACTTGATATTTCTGGTTAAAATTATACATCATAAATTTTTGAGGGAATTATGTTTTGGGGTGCTCCCCCAAAAAAATTTAATAATTTGAAACTTGTCTTTTTAATTTTGAAATAAAATCACCAAAATCTTAAAATATTTAAATTTAGTGCAATCTTTTTTATTTATCCTAAATTACCATCGCCCTCTCCCATCATCCCTCTCCCATTGGCCATAGCCCTCGCCCTCTCCCATTGGCCATAGCCCTCTCCTATCGAGCTTGATGGAGCTTGACCACGAGCTCCATCGATATTTTAAAGCTCGTGATTGCGCTCCTAGTGCTCGACTGACCGCTCATTTGAGCTCCAGGAGCTTGGCGTTATCCTCTGTCGAGCTCCGAAAGCTCCGTCGATCTTTTGGGGTTCAATGACAAACTCAATGGAGCTATCAGTCGAGCTCCTTCGAGCTCTAGGAGCTTGACGAGAGCTCCGTCGAGCTCCTAGAACTCGAAGACGAGCTAGAAGGAGCTTTCGGTCGAGCTCCAGGAGCTCCGCAACGAGTTCCTTCGAGCTCCAGGAGCTCGACCCAAAGCTCGACAATGAGGGGTGGGGAGAGGGACCGAAAGGTGAGGGCAGACGGGTGAGGGGGGATGGGCGAGGAGCAAAGGGTTAGGGCGAGG
Organism: Sapria himalayana; assembly: GCA_029783825.1. Lineage (NCBI taxonomy): Eukaryota > Viridiplantae > Streptophyta > Magnoliopsida > Malpighiales > Rafflesiaceae > Sapria > Sapria himalayana. The sequence continues at coordinate 1,257,786 of JAREIK010003411.1, read as the reverse complement.
GAGTGAGCAAGGCCGAAGGGTGAGGACTAGAGGTGGGGATAGAGGGAGGGGCGACAGTAAGGGCTAGGGGTGAGGGACAGGGGAGAGCTTAATTTAGTACTTACGAATTTGGGGGCAATTAATTAGGTAAATTTTTAAAGAATCTTAATAAGATTTAAATTAGTAGTATAAATAAAAAAATAATTACAAATCTAATTTCTTAATTAAAATACTTTGGACATATATAACTATTTATATAATATTATTTTAGCAAATATTTACTAAAATGATTATATTATATACATTCATATTAATTTATACAAAGATCATTATAACTTAATTAGATAGATACTATGAGGTTTTATTTCATTATTTTTTTCAAGATTCATTGAATTCATATCTCCGAGTATGAAAAATTTAGGGAGAATTATGTTATGGGGTGTTTCCCTAGAAATTTTTAAGATTTAGAAATTAAAATTTTGATATTTTTTAAAAAATCACAAAATTAAAATTAAGTGCGCCCAATTTCATAAGTCCTAAACTACCCTCACCGACGCTTTCACCCCTCACCCACGTCCTCGCACTCGCCCCTCGCCTGCACCCTCGCCCGCACCCTCACCCGCACCCTCGCCCATGCCCACGCCCTCGCACCTCACCCGTCTTTCCTAGCCCATCGCCCTCACCTCTCGCCCCTCTCTCCCCACCCTTGTCCCCCCGCCCATCTCCACGAGTTCCTTCGTGGAGTTGTCGTAGAGCTCTCGGTCGAGCTACTAGAGCTCGAAGGAGCTCGACCGAGAGCTCTATCGAGCTCCTAGAGCTCGACGCCGTGCTCCTGGAATTCAAAGGAGCTCGATGACGAGCTCCTGGATATCGAAGGAGCTCGATGTCGAGACCATGGAGCTCGTCGAGCTCCTGAAGCATGAAGGAGATCAACATCGAGCTCCTGGAGCTCGACCGAGATCGACGTCGAGCTCCTGGAACTCGACCGAGATCAACACCGAGCTTTTGAAGCTCGACCAAGAGCTCCATCAAGGTCGTCGTCGAGCTCCAGGAGCTCAATGGAGCTCTAGGTCGAGCTCTACGCCGAGCTCCTGGAGCTCGGCGTTGATCTCGATCGAGTTCCTCGACCTCGAAGGAGCTCGACCGAGAGCTCCATCAAGCTCGTCATCCAGCTCCAAGTGTTTGATGTTGCTCTCCTTCGAGCTCTAGGAGCTCGAAGGAGCTCGACATTGATCTCGGTCAAGCTCCTTGAGCTCGAAGGAACATGACACAGAGCTTCTAGAATTCGACCGAGAACTCCATCGAACTTGACGTCGAGCTCCAGTAGCTCGAAGTTGCTCTTATTCAAGCTATTGGAGCTCGACCGAGAGCTCCGTCGAGCTTATCATCGAGCTCCATGAGCACTATAAAGCTCTCGATCGAGCTTCTTGAGCTCAACGGAGCTCTCGGTCGAGCTCCAAGAGCTCGATTAAAAATGACGCCAAGCTTCTGAAGTTCGAAGGAGCTCTCAGTAAAGCTCCAGGAGCACGATCATGAGCTCTTGGAGATCAATGGAGCTCATGGTCGAACTCGATGTGAGAGGACGAGGGTATTTTAGTATAAGCGTAATAGAGTGCACTAAATTTAATATTTTAATATTTTGGTGACTTTTTTTGAAACTTAAAAATATAAGTTTCAAATTCTTAAATTTTTTTAGGGGAGCATCCCAAAAACATAATTCCCCCATTATTTTATCATTCTTAAATGACATATCTAGATCTATGTAGATCATAATCAATGCTTATAATTTTTGGCTAAATATTTATCTGATTTTAGACAATCCTAGCTTGGGTAATATTAAAAAGTTACTATTTTACCCATCATTATCGTCAGCAACCTGTTTACCAAGTTTCATTGGCATCCTATGAATTTTTCTACATGACATATATCATCCAACATTTCTACGGATAGCACATTCATTCCAGTATTCAAGATATAAACATCCTTGATGCTCATTATTCTTGATTCTCTTTCATTATTCATCATGACTAATGAATAGTCCTTGGATGAAAATTTTACAAACCAGACTATGTTCAGAGTGACATGCAAGGTTGCTGTCGAATCCATCACCTAGTCACTTTATGAATTGACTTTGTAATATAGTTCAATACTACTTAAAAAAGCAATCGTCCTCTATGGGGAAAATGGTAGTCACCTATATGTGTTAAATGGGCAGGGCTGGCTCACTTTTTTAGGCCCAACCATGTTCGTGTGCAATGCATGGCATAGCATGGTTCACTGGAGGGAAGGCTTGACATGACCCGTGGCCCATAATTAGCTTGGGTGGCTGGGTATGTGCCAGTTCGGACCATCTCGGGCCGGGTCGAGCCGTTCTAGGTAAAAATTAAATTAGGGTTCCTCTTTGTGTTGTTGCGCCGACATCGCCCTTTGGGCATCACTATTCATCCCCTATCGGGCATCGCTGCGTTGGTCATAGTGCATCTATTGCTGCATTGGTCGCTAGTGTCGTGCGCATGTGCCACGCACCCGGGTTGTGCCTTGCACGGCATGTGGCCTAAGACTCTTGTCATGGCACAACACAAATTATGCCAAGGGCTCGCCCAGCACGAGCCTGGGCATGCTACAGAAGCAAATGTGCCGGGCTAGGCACGCTTGAAACATGTCAAGCTTCAGGTTGGGCCCAGGCTGCCTACCCCGTTTGACACCTCTATAGTCACCCTTCTAGCCTTATCTTTCTTCCATTGCTCCTCTTGGAGATTCTTTCACTTGGTTTCATCCATACTTTTTAGCTTCATATTATTGAGAATTGGTTCAAGTAAGTCTCTCAGCATCAAAAGATCTATCATTTTTTATTTAAGAAAATGAATAGTTGGATGTTCTCAACCAAATCATTTCAAGTGAATTATTTTCTTCGTCCATCATGAAGAAAATAATTTAATCACTGAATATGAAATGCCAAAAAAAAAAAAAGAATATTTGATACCACTTATTGGGGACAAACTAAGATTCAGCTCTAAAACCAAGAATAGAGTTAAAGCTATTCCACAATCTAAAAATGAATTAATTTAGCATTTGTTTTTTAAAATCTTTTACTTCCACCATTAGAAATTGTATCCAAAAACATATAGCGAATTCCAAATAACTTTTCAGGTTTATAAATTTTCCAACTAAAATGCATAAATATAAAAATATTTCAAATTATCTAATACACACACACACACACACACACATAAATGCTGCCCAAATGTGTGTGTGTGTGTGTGTATGAATATATTTTTTATTCAGAATATATATATATATATATATATATATTAAATTATTAAATATTACCACAAGCACAAAATTTAAAACAAATATTCTATCTCTAAATAGCAGAATGTTTCCACAATTAAACATACAATTTAAAATAACACAATTCAAAATTTAAATGGTTAATATAATTGAAAACATCTTTTATAGTATTTAATTTCTTCCATGTTCTTCCAAAGATTTCCAAGTACATTGAGCACAACACGAACTCTACATGAACTATCTTTTCACAAACACTACACAAACATTGCACAAATCATGGTTCTTCCTCTACAAGTCCTCGAACATAAAATATGAGATGTATATGCTCCCTCTCAATTATATTATATAATCTTACCAAAGAAGGAAACCTTAAAATGATATGTAACTTATCGTTCTTGACTTATAGAAGAGAAACTTGACAAATGCTAACACCCATATGCACAAAAAGAATTTCTAAAAGATCACAATCCACATGACTTTTGAATTTTCTTATTCACATGTGATTCTATTTCTCCTTTTTTTCATTTTTGTGTGTGTTATTTTGCTTGTTTTCAAATCATGTTATATAATGAGAAAAATTATCATTTTATTTTAAATGTTAATTATACACCATTAAATCAGAGCACACATACTCTCATTTAAAATTCTAATTAATATATAAATCAAAACCAAATAAAACCAAAAATAAAGCAACCTGCTCTACCCCAAACCCAATAAGACATAATAATTAACATATATTAAAAAAAAATAGAGTGTTGATTCATCAATTAAAAATCTTGAAGTGTTGGTTCATTGATGGAGTGTTGGTTTTTCCAAATAAAGTATTAATTCATCAATTAACATATATTTAAAAAAATCTTGAAGCATTTGAATATAGATAAAGCACTTCCGTTAAATTATCATATGGTTGTTTGATTACTTGATGTAAAAAGAGACTCATTTTGTCCTTATGAAAATATGAGAAATTACTTTCTCTTCAAGTATCTTATTTTGGTGATATTAATACATTTATGTGCCTTAATAATCATACTCAACCATATATATTTTTTTGTTAATTTATTACTATTAGTTATGTACAATTTTGCTCCAACTAGAAGATATTGGAATGTAATCAAGTATATATTTTGATTTCTTCGTGGAATTACTGATATAATATTATTTTGCTCAAATAATTCGAAACAAAATTTAATAGGATAAGTAAATGCATGATATCTTCCAAATCCATATAAAATTAGATTATAAAGAATGAATGTTTTTACTTGTAATGGAATTATCATATTGTGAAAATCTATCAAGCAAATAATGCCTAATGGTAGTCACACCATTAAATTATTTAATGATTCTTATAATTCACTAGGTAAGTCATGAATGCATATGGTTAAAATTTATGATTTATCATATTTAAGAATTATGTGTGCCCTAATTTATTAAAGATAACTCGACAATCTTATTTGAAGATAATGTGGCATGCATTACACAATTAAAAGGCAGTTATATCATGGGAGATACAACCAAGTATATTTTACCAAAATTCTTTTACATACATGAGTTCTAAAAGAATAATAAAATTAATATACAACAAATATACTCAAGCAATAATTTAGTGAATTTATTTGTAAAATCACTATCAACTTCAACATTCAATAAGTTAATATATAAGATTGAAATTCATTAGTCTAAAGATGTTAGCATCAAGGGAATCATGATTGGATGTTAGTATTTTGTACTTTTTCACCTTGTCCAAATATTTACCCCACTGAATTTTATTGACAAAGTTTTTAATTAGACACTTCTAACAAATTTAGAATATTATATTATTCCCTTTGAGGTTGCTTGTCATTCAAATGTGAGTCTTATAAACAACATGATTAATTATGATTCACCTTAGTTGCTTATAAATTAAATATTATATTTAATTCTGATATTTCTTTGTGTGGAGTTAAATATTATATTTATGTATGATGTTTCCTAACTTATTTAAATATGAGACTTAAATCAATGAATGTTATGAATTAAAAACTTTATCTTAACCCCAATACTATATTTCTTCTTCTTTTCAAACATTAACAAATTCCAAAATAAAAATAAAAAAAGATTTCTAACTTTTCAAACAAAATTACAATAATGTATACATGTTTTGATACATTAAGCATAACATAGACAATAAAAAAAAACTAAAAAATAATAAGAATTAATTCATGTTTTGATATATTAAAAAAATAAATCTAATAAATATCTTTATTCACATTAAAAAAATATATAAATATTTTCTAAAAAATATAATAAAAAATTGCGTAAACAATTATATATATATATATATATATATATATATATATATATATATATTATCTTTATGTATAATTAATATATATGTATATAGTATATACCATATATATTGTACGTATATATTTTGAAATCCCAAAAAAATGAAGAAATAAATAACATGATTTGCTCCTAGAAAAAAAGAGTAAATAGTAATTTTATAATAATAAAAATTAACTAAAAATTTTAGAACCCTGATAATAAAATAGATTTCATTATTGAATTCATCTTGGAAAATATAGCTACGGTGATAATTTTCATTAAATTCTAAGAAAGTCAGAATTTTGTTATTTTTTAAAATTTATTTAAATAATTATTAGAATAAATAAATTAATATTTAAAAAAACAAAAATAGAAAAGACCGCTCCACATTGTAAGCACGTGGATGTGCATGCGTGGTCTAAGTGTTTGACAAAAAAAATTATTATAATAAGAATTTTTAAAAAAATAAAATAAAATAAAAACCGACGCAAATCCGGAAAATAGGATGATGCCTGGTGGGAAAGAAAATTAAACTCGGGAGAGAGAGAGAGAGAGAGAGAGAGTCACTGTGCAGAGGAAATATATATATAAACTTGATTTTATTTTGATCGTAATGGATTATTCTAAAGTCGGAATATAATAGTCCAAGAACTAAAGTTGCTCTATGTTACGAGATCTTTAGTTTGACATCAAATTTATAAAATTTCCATGAAATTTTCTGAAAAGTAATGGTTTTCTCCTATCAGAATTTCTTTCTATTTAAATGCTATAAATGATCATGTTTTATATTTTAATTCAAATTGTTAGAAATGTCATTGGAAATGGATAATTGGTAAAAAGTTTATGAGTTTCGTTTAGTAAAATTTAGTACATGTGAATTAGGTTTGGATTGTTATAACTATTTCTAAAATGTCGTTTAATTATGAATGGTATAATTGAATTTCATTTGCACGGGAATATTCCATATATATGGGTGAGTGCATGATATACATATATACATAGAAAGGTATATAGAATATATTTGGCAAACTCAAATTGGAAAAATATCCAGACTGAGTTGCGCGACATTTTTTTAGAGCATGGCTATTATAAATTTACGAACTTGGATAGGGACAACGTTCAGGCTAAGGTACATGGTGGTTTTTGGAAAATATCAAAGGAAAAAAAATATTTTTTCGGAGAAATGTCCAATATGTTTTTTGGAGGAGGTTCCATATTTCTCATAGTAAATCCAAGAAAATCATATTTTATTCTGAGAAATGTCCAATATGTTTTCAAGAGGAAATCCATATTTTTCGGAATAATTTTAAAAAAATAAATATTTCTATAGATATATATACATATATACATATATATCTATATATATATATAATATGGCACACTTGGCTTCGACATGTGTGAGTGAGTCAATGGAACTCATAAATATAGGCATATAAATATTTCATCCATAATTGCATTCATATAAACATTGTACTTGAATGGGCATTGATATATATGCATGATGTTTTACGTGCATTTAAGTAGTGAGTAATTCTGTAGGAGTTTACCTCTACTGAGTTTTGCTCACTCTGTTGTGGGACCCCTTTTCAGGTACAGATATAGGGTAAATGATAGATCCACATACAAAATCTCACAGTTGAAGGGAAGTTGGTTGTAGCTTAAATAATATGTTATGTGTTTTTTTTATTCTACTAAGCAAATAAAATAGAAAAAATATATATGGTATATTTGAGAAAATTTTATTTTATTGCACATTTTTTTGTATGGTGGAATGAATGGGACCTTTTGGGGGATGGGGTGTCACATATATAGTATACACATATAGATATGTATTTAGGTATATACTATATAGGTATATAGATTTAGACAATATATAGTGTATATTATATATACGTATATATTGTATAATATATATATAGTATATATGTATGTATGTATTACATACATATATAATAGTATATATACAGATATGCAATATATATATATATATATATATATATATATATATTATTTATACTATATACACATATATAGTATATATGTTTATATATGTATACGATATACTATATAAATGTATATATAGTAAATATATATATAGTAGTGCATATAGTGTATACATACATACATACATACATACATATATATATATATATTATATATGCTTATCTTATATATATATATTTATTTATTTCTCTCTCTCTATATATGTATATAATACATATACATATAATATATACATATATACATATATACATATATACATATATACATATATAAAGTATGTATGCATATATATAATACATATATAGTGTATGATTTATATGTAGAACATATATATACATTATATACATGTAGTAGTATATATATCACTACAAGAAATCCTTACATCAGAAATGCCCGAATCCTTTTTTGATTTTATTGCGATGCGTGGATAGCGACAAATTTAGAAATGAATTAATTTTATTTCTATAATCCTCATATCTAAATTCTTAGAAACAGATCATGAAATGACATTTCTATAAATAGTGACGTAAAAAAATTTGTCACTAAACATTATGACGATAAAAGGATATTAGATTCCATCCCTAATTTTGTGATGGAATCATGAAAAATAAAATTTACATTTCTAAAATAGCAACAGCTCAATATATACAAGAATGAATCTATTTCTATTTTAGAAACAAATTTAGAAACGGAAAAAATCCATTTCTATTATCTACATAAGGTATAAGTATACTTTATGTTGTTTTTATAAGTTGTATACATTATATAATTAATTACATACAAAAACTATATGACCTGCAACCAAACAAGCATAACCACGTATTATTTATCAAATATCATTTACATAATATCAATGATAAAATAAAATATAATATAATAAAAATAAATATCCATAAATTTTAATATAAAATTTATAACAAAATTGTAAAACCTTTAACACACAAACCATTAATTTGGATCAAAAAATATATGTTGCAAAAAATTAATAATACATCACAAATAACTATGAGTTCTTCCCCTAACAAGTATTTTCCTCTATAGATTTGGGCTGATCTTCTTTATAATGATGAAAAATAGATGATGTCTTTACCAACTTGCACATTAGTTTTTTCATCTTCAAAATCTTCTATTACATTTCATCTTCTCTTTTCAATATTTCCTCATCTCTTTTCAATCTTTTAGCATTTTTTTTTTCAATTCTTAATTTTTTTGTATCTCTTTTTTCTTTTGTTGCATCTCCTCATTCTTCCTTTACAATGTATCCTGAATATCCTTCATCTCCTTGTGCAACCTCTCAACATACATGTTATTGTAATTGGAAGATAATGATGAAAAACTTCAAACAAAACTTTGATAAAATGTAGATGCATGAGTACCAAGACTATAAAGTCACCATTTTTTTTGGCTCTACTCTGATAGCTTGAAGGTAAATATGTGCAACATCAATCTCTTGCGTCTTAATAGAAGGATATATTAATTGTGATTGTGAAGTAATTGTAACCATATTCTTTATAACTTTCTACAATTATTAAAATACAACAAAACTTATCAATTATTATATTAAAAGAAATTTATATTAGCAAACGAAATTGTCCTCTCGCAACTATAAAATATTTTAAAAATGATTTTATCAATTATATTTAATGAGTATATAATAAATAAATCATTAGTTATGGTAAAAAAATATACTTGAGTTTGCATTTTATATATATTTAATGCCAATAATGAATTTTAATTTTTTTTCTTTTTGTATTTTCAATTATACAATTAAACTACAAGTACAAAATGAGAACCTTGCATTAATATCCATAAATGATCTATCATTCTTCTTGTGCATTCACTTGAATGCCTCAAATGATGTCGATAGATATCCCAATTTAGCCTCTTGCGAATAAATATTAGTTACTATCAAGGTATATCATTCGTCATGACACAAATATTATCCTTTTGATTATAAAAATATAAATAATAACAAAAAATAAAAGATAATTATACCAAATCTACCGAATGTTGGTAGGTCACCTTTGAACCTATAATATGTTTTGAAGGTCATCATCCCTCACCTATTTTTTTTTGATCGATGATATTGTGAGGTCACCTAGGGCATGCCATTGAACTCCTCACTATTCCAGTAATCTCACCACTTTATTCAAACACCAAGAGGGACACTATTAGGCTTTGTATCTTCATAATACTTTTGTCTCCATTTGCCAAGCTTATCATTGTATCACATATTTGTCATATATTTCCATGTATCCTTCATGAATACCACCAAAGCATTATTTCATTTATATTTTTTTTACAAAAAATCAAATAAAACAATAATATATTGCAATAAATTAATATTAAGAGTATCATACTATACCAAAATGAAAAATAAGTAAATGTATAAAAGATTTACCTCAAATTCTTCACAATAATATTCTTTCATACTTAGGAACACTTTGCTCCACTTTATACCTTTTGTAACTAGTTTCTCCATAAATATCTTTTTGGTTATATGAGAAGCAGAAGGAATAAATCTATGGGTGATTTAAAATCATCCTGTACATATACATATAAGCAAAATATATCTTTTTTTCAAATACTAAGTTAAAATTTATTTTTAGTATTATAAATGATAATGCTCAATAAGTAGCAATATAATCTGTTATTATTATTATAAAATACAAAATTTTAAAAATTATGATATATTAATAATTTTATTCATATATAATTTTATATATAATTTTATATTTAATTTATATTTAATTTATATTTAATTTAAATGAAAAAAATGATAAAGAATGAATGTAGTAAATTTAAAAATGCTACGTATTATTTATTGTCAATTGTTGGCCAAATGAAGATTTTCTCATTACTCAGCATGCAAATTAAAGACAAAGATGTATGGGCCTCCTAAGATAGGTTGACCGGAACTATCAGTATCTTTTGGTAAAATTAGAGCCAAAGATGGAATATTCATGGTATTAATGCTTGTATTTCATGATGAGGTGATGCCAAAGTTTTCTCCATATGTGTAGGAGAATGCAGAAAAACATTTGTATGTGTCATCACTGAAGATCTCTTCCTCCATAAACTATTAGTTGACTTCTTCTACTCCTCATCACACATTGAGAACCTTGGTCACTTGAATGATTAGCTCTCATACCTAAAACAAGTTGCATAAACATTGAAATATATTGAGGTAATAAAAATATTATATGAAATGTCATAATAACATAACTTAATGATAAATACATTGACATTAGAAAAAGCAATTTTAATATTTAAATTTAACATTCACTTTTTAATAATTACAAAATAAGAATGAGAAAATAATAAGATAGTCAATGAATTTCTATTCATCATCAGAACTTTCTAAGAAATCATCCATGTCTACATATTCATTAATTCTTCTTCATTGTAATCATCAATGTCCAAATAATTTCCACCTTTATCAAGTAAAGTTTGAAGGTCATCATCTTCCCCACGAATGTTTGAATGAATTTCCACATTATTCTCTTGAAATGATGATACACATGATAGAATGATCATAACATCCTTTTCAATAATTTCAACTATTGATCTGAGTTTTATTTTATATATTGCCTACTAGTAACAAAACTTTTTTTCTTGTGGTTGGATAAGTGGTATAACACACTTGTTCGGCTTGTACCATAAGAATAAATGACTCGTACTTACGTAAAATTTATTATGGTGCACATCAATAAGGTTGTATTGATGATGAATTCTATTACCCATATTTGGAATTGAATCAAACCATTCATACTTAAATAGGATAATCCCCTTAATTGGTAAAGCATGGTACTTCACATGTAGAATTTCAATTAGTCGATAGTAAAAATCAGTAGTACATGCAATAAAGTCTAACCATACATCAATATTCATTGCAGCTCTATTCGAACCATATATCAAAATGTGAAATTTGTATCCATTTACATAATATATGGGATTGTTTGTATACTTTTTAATGGTCCATTTGTAAAATCCTCCATTTGTTTGTTATATATATTTGATGAAGAAAATCATACCTACAAAATGATAAAGGATAAATTCATAGATATGTATTGTTGCACATAACTTTTTTGAAACCATGAATGATAAGTTATATACTGACATATTTTTCAAACTAATTTGTAAAATATTTTTTAAGCTTTGCATCAATAGAATTATCATCAATATAAGATTCTCTTCACCTTAATTCCTAAGAAAAGATTTTTTAAAAAACAAAATTGAAGATATTTTGATTAATTAAAATGTTATATTGCATACAATAATAAATAAATGAGAATATAAAATTATTATAAATCTTACTCAATATAAGATATAACTTCTGCACATTATAAAAAAATGTATATGTGCGTAGCATGATACTCTAGGTCATCCAAAAAATATCTTGATGTTGTCTTACCATAAGATCCATCCCTTGTCTGAAAATAAAAAACATAACATTTTTATATGATGCATACCCCATTCCATATGCATTATTTGGTGATAATATTTTATTTCAATTATATAATTATGGCCGAAAGTAGTACATACAAAATACCAAAGCTTCTTCAACCAAGTAGGCATTGCATATCGATCCTTTGACTTTGGCTTTATTTTGAATATTATTTTTCAATTTTCTAAGATATTTGAAATTGATATATATTAGAAAAAAAATTGATGGATAAATTGAAATTGTAATATTAACAAATAAAAAATATATTACGTCTCAAATGGATATATCCATCTATATTGCACAAGACCTAATATAATGGATTTGTAAGGTAAATGGACTAGGAGATGTTCCATGGAATCGAAAAAGCTAGGAGGAAAAATACACTTAAAGTTTGCATAAAATAATGAAGATATTATTTTATAATTACTCCATTTCTTCCTTTATTACAACATTACAAGTGAGATTCTTAAAAAAATAATTATTTTAATCAATGTTTCCCAAACATTTTGTGGAAGTAATTCACAGAATGATATGGGTATCATTCTTTGCATGAACCCATGGTAGTCATAACTTTTCATTCCAAATAACTTATGTTTCTTTATATCAACACATCAAACAATGTTAGATGCAAACTTGTCAAGAATTATGAGCTTCATCATTCATTTGCACAAAGCTTCCTTTGCATCATTTTCAAGAATATAACAAGTCTTATGAAATTTATTCATTGATTTGTCCTTGTGCAACTCTGGACATGAACATAATTTTTCAAATCTTCTCTTGATTTGACATTATCTTTTATTTTTCTTCCATATTCATTATAGTATTAAAAATATCATCAAAAAAGTTTTTATCAATATGTATCATATCTAAGTTGTGTCTAATATGATTTGTTTTTCAATATGACAAATCCCAAAAGATATTTTTTTTTCAACCATGGTGATAAATCTTTGAAATTTGCATATTGAGGCAATCTGCATCAATATCCATAATATTTTTGAACCATATCTTTCAATAACTTCTAATATTTCGTCACATGACCTCAAAGATTATGCACTTTTAGCAACTTTATGGTATTTCTTAAATGCATCAATATTCATCCAAAATGGATGTTCAACATGTAAGAATTATGATGATTATCAAACCAAAATATATTTCCTCCTTTGCTCATATAAAATACATATGAGTCCTCCATGTAACAAGAATAAGCTAATTTTCTCGTAGTGCTTCATCTAAACAACATTAAATATGTAAGAAAGTCACTTATAGTCCACATTAGTACTATTCACATTTTACAATCCTACTTTCTAGATATATTATATGTTTTGATAGCATCCTCCCACAAAATTTTAAGTTCTACTATAAGGAGCTATAAAAAAGTATCTAATTTATCTTTTAGATTTCTTGGACCTGGCATGATAACACACAAAAATATGTATTCAACTTTCATGCACACCTATGGTAGTAAATTATAAGGTATAATAATAATGGCCATGAAGAGTATTATTGTCTGATTTGTCCAAATAGCTAAAATCTATTTGTGCACGGTCCTAATCTAATATTTTGGCTTTCATCTGCAAATGATGGATAACAATCATCAAAATGTTTCTAAGAAGGCAAATCTGAGTAATATTGCATCACGCTATCTTCGATAACATGATCTTTGTGCCAAATCATATCATTAGTAATAATATCAGATGCAAATAATCTTTGTAGATGAAAATAATATATCTTTTTATGACAAATATTTGTTCTTTGCCTTTTACATGCTATATTTTTTTATATTGATAATAGTTATAAAAATTACATATGATTTATTAATTGTCTATGCCCCAATATATTATGTAGCCATTAATGTAGTAATGTATTTTTTCCACCAGCAAACATAAACCTCACATTAACTTCTTTGTACTATAAAAATTATCTGTCATGACATTATTCTTTAGTAATAATTCAGATAACAACTGACATATTTCATCATGACACTTTTTTGAAAAATGATACTTTGCCTTTAAATTCATTAGTCTGACCACCATAGATAACTTTGAGTGACCATACAAATTAATTTTCCAAACCTCTTCTTCTAAAGCCTTTAGCATTTCAAAAATTTATTTTACTGATGATATTGGAATATCATCAGTGATATCCAAATTTAATGAAGAACCAATGACATTTTTCAAAATAGCTTCACATGCATCGTTGGCATGAGATAATTCCTTTGCAAAAGTTACCTCCTCTCCCTCCTCTCCCTCCTCTCCCTCCTCTCCCTCCTCTCCCTCCTCTCCCTCCTCTCCCTCCTCTCCCTCCTCTCCCTCGTCTCCCTCGTCTCCCTCCTCTCCCTCGTCTCCCTCGTCTCCCTCGTCTCCCTCCTCTCCCTCCTCTCCCTCCTCTCCCTCCTCTCCTTCCTCTCCCTCCTCTCCTTCCTCTCCCTCCTCTCTTTCCCCTCCCTCCTCTCCTTCCTCTCAATCCTCTCCTTCCTCTCCTTCCTCTTCTTCTTCTTCTTTTTTTATATAAAAAGGTTTATTTTATTAAATATAACCCTCTCTTTTGGTGGAGGAATACCATTTGTACAAACTAGCATCTACTCATTTCCCTTTTACACTCTTATACAAGAAAGAACAAAAAAATCACGAACTATATAACTTTTATGTTAATTTCTTTAGAATTCTTTTTCCAGCTTTTTATAATTTCTCTTATCTTTCTGTTTTGAGTCCCCTTACTATCTCCTTGTGCTTTGTGTAATCTCCTTTTCCTGCTCTTACGGTTTTGCTCTTTCTTTGACCTTCTTTCTTTAACTTCTACATTGCTAACAATTCCTGCAAAACATACTTGCAATGCATCTAGCCATTTACAATTTCTCATATGTTAACCTTTATTTTAAACGCCCTCTGCTTTGCTATTTCAGATTCTCCAATGGAGTTTTTTCTGCCTTTTTTCAGCTCCTTTAACACACCTTTCTTTATCCTTTGACCTCTTTCCTTTAGCATCTCTTGCCTTTAGCTTTTCCAGATCTGAAATGTCTCCTCTACTATTCCTAAACTCTACTTATACAGACTCTATTAACTTTTTAACTCCATAAATTAACACATGACTCCTCCTTTCCTTTTATACAAGGTTTCGAATATAAGACTTGTATAATAAAGTTCAAATAAAATAAAATGACGAGGATTTTACTGCCTTCAAACTTGATTGCCATATCTTGTAGATGTTGTCCTTTCTAAGCTTCAAACCTATTATGCTGCTAAGAAAACAAAAAAAAAAAATACCAGCTACTAACTATTATAAGTTTTCTGTATTTTTTACCTCCTTTTCCTCTTGCTCCTGTTTGACATGTTGTGTATTCATTTGAATCCGGATCCCTGCCAAGAATACTTCACAACAAGTAGTAATTTATTTCAAGTTATATGTATTCAATATTGTTATCTACTACTTCTATTATTTATCCCGCTTTGTTCTTGCTTATTCTTAGATAAGGAAATTCCTGCTTATCTAATCTAGCTATTCCTTTCAGTTTTAGCGGTAAAGATTCTTCATCATATTCCGCTGCCCCCTCTGTCAGTCCTATTTTAGCAAGATTATCTGCTAGTGTATTCGCTTCCCTATATACATGTGATATTGATGCATCTAATTCTTTAGCGAGATTAACTATTATTTCTATCTCCTCCTCATGCCGCCACAATACTAATTTTTTATTAAATAACTCAACCAGTAATATTGAACCTACCTGAATTTGCAGATTTATATATCCTAGCTTTTTGCAAATATATAGTCCTTCTTTTAGCGCCCTAATTTCCGAGTGGAGAGCCGAGGAGGATTTCCCAACAAGTGTGAAGGTTTTCCTTATGCTACCCTCAGAGTCTCTTATTACACCTCCTCCACCTGCTAATCCTGTATCCCTATTGAAACTCCCATCAGTATTCAGAGATAGCTTCCCTGTTGGAGGCTTATTCCAACTTATACTTTTAATCCAATGCCGCCTAACTATGTTAATTGAGAGGTTCCATGTTTTCCTGACTTCTTTTTCTATTTCCCTATTATATGTTATTATAGGTTTTATACAGGATATATTACTAATTTCTATCTTAATATCTTTTAAGATTTCTTCTGAATTCATTTTTATGCCCTCAAATCTCATTTTATTCCTTGCTTTCCATATAGACCAAATTACTACGTGTGGTAAGTTTTGATTTAACCATTTCTTTGTGGGTATTTTTGGAGTATCCCTCCCCCATCTTTTAATTCTCTCTATTAAAGTTACATTCTTACTATTTACTTGACTAAGACCCTCCATCTCTCTCCATATTTCTTCTGCAATTTTTCCTTCCGAAAATAGATGATCCAAAGATTCTATTGCTTGATAACATCAATCGCATCTGGATACTATCTTTATACCCTTACTTTGAACATTCGTGTCTACAGGTAAAGCATTCACAAGAGCTTTCCATGCAAGTGAGCACATTTTTTGTGGAGTGCCTTCCTTCTAGACCCATTTAAAAAGTTGGTTAATCTGTTTTTTCATTCGAATCAGATTCTTTACCGTTTTAAGTGGAAAATTACCTTGGGGAGTGAGGGTCCATTTCCATCCACTCTTCTCTATTTTTGAATGAGATTCTACTATTTCTTTCTGTTTTTTCTAATGCTTTCTAATTATTTGAGGCCTTTTTCTTATTAATTTTCTCATGTTCTAAGTATTTAGCTCTCATATATCTCGCGCATAGACTATTATTTTCTTTTAGCCTCCACCATCCTTTATAGTCCCAAGCAGCTGCCAGATCTTGTAACTTAATTAAACCTAATCTGGCTTCCTCTTTTGGGTATCAAATATCCTTCTATTTAATCTAATGTAGTTTATTTTTACCTTCTTTTTTGCCCCATAAAAAGTTAGCCATATCTTTTTCTAGTTTTTTCGTAAATTTCTTAGGAGGGTGAATAACTGAAAGAATATGTACCAATGTGCTTTGTAGGACATGAGAAATTAATGTAATCCCCCCCGAAGCCTAGAAGTTTTTCTTTCCAACCTACTATTTTCTTATTTATTTTCTCCTGTAGTGTTATTAAGTATTCTTCTCTTAATCTTCCCTCGTATATAGGGCAGCCTAAATACATTAGTGATCCTTTGTTTTGGGTAAATCTTGTAATATTCTTTACTTTATTTGCCACCTTTTCCATTACTTTCTGAGCTAACATAAACTGATACTTCTTTTTATTTACCATCTACCCTGTTTCTATTTCAAACGTGGGTAAAAGGTTCATAAAGCTCGCTAATGATCTTCTACTTGCATTTGTAAAAATTATAAGATCATCTGCTTAAGCTAGGCAGCCTATTCTTGGGGTGTTTTTTGGTTGTCTGAACGGAATAATCTTTCCTTCAGACATTCTTTTGTCTAAATTTAATATTAACAGTTCTAAGTATATATCAAATAATAAAAAAGATAGCGGGTCTCCTTGCCTTAAGCTTTTTTTTGGCTTGAATTCTTCTCCTTTTTTCCTATTTACAATAACTTTAACCCAAAGATTAGATACACATCTGTATATCATATCGATGCATAATTCAGAAAAGCTAAATTTCCTCATGGCATAACAGAGTATATTCCATTCAACCCTGTTGAAAGCTTTAGATAAATCAAGTTTAATTACTAAATTATCCCCTCTCGATTTACCTGCTAGGTCTTTCATCATCTCGGACGTCAGTCTTATATTTTCCATCATTAACCTGTTTTTAACGAAGCCCGTTTGTTCCTGGGATATTATATAAGGTAGGATATCACTTAATCTATTTTGCAAAATTTTTGCCAAAATCTTATATATCGCATTACATAAGCTTATGAGTCTGAAATCCTCGCATTTCTATGGGGATTTATTTTTTGGGATTAATACAATAAGTGAATTTGCCCATGCTTTAGGGTTATCCGCCCCTACAAAGAAACTAGTGATGGAAAGAACGAGATCATTTTTAATAATCTCCCAGCATACCTGGAAAAAGTAATTGTTCCAGTCGTCTGATCCTGCCGCACTATCTTTGTCCAGGCTGAATACTGCATCTTTGACCTCATCCATATCCGGGATCTTTTCCATCATTTGATTTTGCTCTTTTGTAACATTTAAAGTAATTTCTTTCATTAGTGTGTCCCCTTCATGTATAGGCTGTCTGCATAGTTGATTTTTAAAAAATTCTTCAAAAAGAGCTCTTATTTTATTATCTTCTTCTGCCCATTTTCCTTCTTCATTTTTTATACCTTTAATTTTATTTTTATAAGTTTTTATTTTACTCATGTTATGAAAAAATTTCGTATTTTTATCCCATTCTTTCAGCCATTTAACTTTTGCACACTGTTTCCAGAATATTTCTTCCATGTACAGCTTAAGCCTCAAGTTACCTTTCGCCTTACTTAGTGCCATTCTATCTTTTTCATTATTCGTTGTTTCATATTCTATTTCTAGCTTTGACACTTCTTCATCCGCTTGTTTTATTTGTTGATTTATATTACCAAAAGTCTCTCTGTTCCATATTTTAATACGACCTTTTAGCCTATGTAGCTTTGTTGACAAAACCTGCATAGGTTTCCCCGGTGCTGTTTCTCTCCAAGATTCTTTAGCCATTCTATCAAAGTCCGAGTGCTTAGCCCACATATTCTGAAACTTAAAATCACCTCTAATAGAGAGATCTCTATGAATTGTTATGAGCAATGGGTTGTGGTCTGAATAGGTCCTGTTTAAATGTCTCAGCCCCATGACCCCATTCGAGGCTGCCCATTTGGCATTACACATGACTCTGTCCAGCATTGCCCAAATTGCTCATCTTCTATGCCAGTTATTACACCAGGTGTAATTTGAACCTATATAATCCACTTCCATTAAATTAGTGCTGGCGATAATGTCATTAAATTGTGACATCGCCAATGTGTTTGGAATTTTACCACCTTTCTTTTCATGAGCACTTCTTATGACATTAAAATCTCATCCTATGATCCATGGAATATTTTTAATTGCAATACTCTGCATTTCCTTCCATAGATCTAATCTAGCTTTTTTTTATCATTTTTAGCATAAACAACTGATATTATTTCTAGTTTTTTTTATTAGTTTTAAAATTAACTATCTATTCTGTATCTTTTAATATTTAAATGTCCAAGTGGTCATGCCACATGATCCATAGTTTACTATTCAAATTTGCAAACGCATTTTTGAACCCTAATTTTTCACTATATTTCATTAGTTGATCTTTTTGTACCATAGGTTCAGCTATAATTATTAACGAAATTTTATGAGTTTTTATTAATTGTTTTAGCCTATTAATTGATGGGTTATTTGCTACCCCTCTAATATTCCAATAAAGACACCTATCCATTAATTACTGACTTTGTTGGAGATCTAGTTGTACATTTAGACTCGTAAGTCTTATTCAGATGTTTCTTCATGTTTCTTGGAGTTTTAGATATATTAGAAAAATTATGCATTATTTCATTGTATTTTACCTGCTGCCCGAGGTGCATAGCCATCCTTTTTATTGATTCTATGGCTTGATCTCTGGATAACTTTCCCCAATCTTCCTCATAAATTTCCAAATCATCTTTTATCTTTGCTAATGGGCCTTCTCCATTTTCTTCTTGCTCGCTTAGTGAAGGGCAGCTAAATACCTCTGTATTCTCATCTGGAAAATCCAAGAGATCTTCATCTATCCAGCTGTAATCCTCGAGCTTTTCCTTTAAAACTCTTCTAACTTTGAGTTTTTTCCCCTTTCTCCCTTTAGCTTTCACCTTCTCCCATCCTTCTTCCGAATCCTTCCCTTCACCTTCTTCATTGTTTGTAACTACCTTGACTTCTATCCTATGACTCTCTAGCACTCTCTCACCTTCTCATACCCCTTCCCCTTCCCCTTCCACAAGCTTTTCGGTTTGAGCATTGGGGGCTATCTCTTCCTTTCTAACCCATTTTTCTTCACCTCTACCCTTGACTTCCTGCTTATACCCCTTAACCCTATCCTCTTTTCCCACCCTACATTCTTCTATACCGTGACCTATCCTTTTACAACCAAGGCAGTATGATGGAAGGTTTTCGGGTATGGCCGTTTGCCAAAAATCTTCATACTGTCCTTTATCCCCATTGCCTATCCATATTTTGCTAGGTGGCTGTGTGAGTAAGTTACATTCCACACATACTCAAGCAGCTCCTATTCTAGTCATAGAGGATGTTGCTTCATCCCGAAGCATGGGCTTGCTGGAGCAAGAAGAGATAATATGTAGAGACTGCGTGTTAAATAAAAACAATGGAAGATTCGGCAATGTAATCCATACCGGCACAATGGGAGCTTCTTCGAAGGGACTGAAGTTTTTCGTCCACTTCAGAACACGCATAGGGAAGCCATCGACATACCATGGCCCTCTTTGCCACA
>JAREIK010003411.1:1227372-1232372 GCA_029783825.1 Sapria himalayana | reverse complement strand
TAAGCCAGGACCAGGTTCCCTTCAGAATTTCTTATAGCTCCGCCTCCTCCTGCTGCCCCCATGTCTCTATCAAAGCTACCATCTGTATTTAATGCAAGCCTATCCTTAGATGGTTTTTCCCATACTATACCTAATGTTTTAAAGTGAGTATATTTAACTTTTAAATTCCAAAAATTCAATATGTCTTTATCTGGCTTTATTTCAAGAAACTTAAGAGGGTTCGATTCTGAAATCATCCTCGTTTCCTCTTTAATTTCTCTCCAGATATTCTCTATTATCATTTTATATCCCTCAAACCTACTCTTGTTCCTTGCTTTCCAAATGCACCACATAGCTATTAGCGGGACATTAATTTTAATCCACTTTTTAGCTGGGTTAGAAGCATAAATATTTATCCATTTTAAAAGTCTCCTTTTCAAGGGAAGATGATCATATTTTATATGCAATTCTAATCCTAATCTTCTCCATATTTCTGATGCAATCTTCCCTTGTGATAGCAAGTGATCCAAGGTTTCAACCTCAATTTCACAACAGTCACATTTGGATACTAACTGAATTCCTTTCTTTTTTACATTCATATCTATTGGCAAGATATTTGATAACACTTTCCACATAAAAGTTTTGATTTTTTGTGGGCTATCATTATTCCATGCCCATTTAAATAATATATGTTCTTCTCTTTTCTCTCTTATAACATTCTTAGCTGATTTAATCGAAAATGTTCCTTCAGAGTTTAACGTCCAGCACCATCCTTTCCTAGTGAGTTTTGAATATTTTTCAACTAAATCTCTTTGTTTAAGCATTTGTACCCATATTTGAGATTTTTTACTTCTATTTTTAATTTTATTCGTGTCATCATTTATGCAATACTTTGCTCGCATGAATTCCGACCATAAACTTTCGTTTTCTTTTAATCTCCACCATCTTTTACTTGCCCAAGCCTTAGCTAAATCATTGAGATTAGAAAATCCCAATCCAGCTTCTTGCAATGGAAAACATAAATCTCTCCATTTTTTCCAGTGAATTTTATATTTGCCCTCTTTTTTGCCCATAAAAAATTAGCTAGCTCTTTTTCTATTTTTTTAATAAATATTTTGGGGGTTGAATAATCATTAAATTATGCATTAAAGTACTTTGTAAAACATGTGCTATCATTGTTATCCTTCCCCCATACTTAGCAACTCCTCCTTCCACCCAGCTATTTTTCTTTTTAATTTATCCATTAAAAAATCTAAATACTCCATTTTTAATCTACCTTCATAAACTGGGCAGCCCAAGAATATTATTTCCCCTTTTTTTTGAGAAAAGCCTGTTATATTTTTAACTTTATGAGTTAATGCCTTAGGAGATTTCGAAGCCACAATGTATTGACATTTTCGTTTATTTAGCATTTGACCTGTTTCTTCTTCCATACATTTTAATAGCTCCATCAGATTGTGAAGCGATTTGCTTCCTCCATTAGTGAAAATCACTACATCATCTGCATATGCTAAACAGCATACCAAAGGTGTATTCTTAGGTTGACTAAAAATTCCTATTCTACCTCTTTCAATGTTGTTTTTAAGGTTTACAATTAACAATTCTATATAGATATTGAATAAAGAGGGAGATAGAGGATCTCCTTGTCTTAGACCTCTTTTCGGTTTTATTTCTTCTCCTAATTTTCCATTTATAATAATTTTGACCCATGTATTTGAAATACATCTATATATTAAATCTATCCAGACTTCAGAGAAGCCCATTTTGCGCATGGTGAAGCAAAGAATATCCATTCTACTCTATCAAATGCTTTAGATAAATCTAATTTTATCATTACATTATGACCTCTTGTTTTAGTTCTTATTTCTCTAATCATTTCTATAGCCAAACATATATTCTCCATTATTAATCTATTTTCCATAAAGCCTGTTTGTTCCTTTGAGATAATTTTAGGAAGGACATTTGCTAGCCTACTTTGCAGAATTTTGGCAAGTATTTTATAAATAGAATTACAAAGACTAATTGGTCTAAAGTCTTCTCCTTTTTGAGGATTTTCTATTTTTGGTATGAGGACTATATAAAAGCTGCCCCAGTTTTTTCCTATTTCTGAACCACAGAATATACAAAGAATGGCTTTCATTAGATCCTCTTTTATTATATTCCAACATTCTTGGAAGAAACAATTGTTCCATCCATCTGGACCTGCTGCACTGTCTTTGTTCATACTAAAGACTGCTACTTTGATTTCATTTTCTTCTGGGAATTTAGTAAGCATTTCATTATCTTCTGGAGATATTTTCTTTTCTATACTTTGTAAAAGAGTATGACCATTATGATTGCTTTCCCCACCTAAGTGTTTTTCAAAGAGATTTGCAAAGTATTTTTGGATATCTTCTTCTTTTCCACCCACTCTTCTTTCTCATTTTTTATGCCTTTTATTCTATGTTTTTGATATTTTATTTTTGTTACTTTTTGAAAAAATTTTGTATTTTTGTCCCCTTCCTTTAACCATTTTATCTTTGCTTTTTGTTTCCAATATGTCTCTTCCATTAACAGCTTTAATTTTAGTTCAGCCTGTGCTTTGCTTAATGTGATTCTATTATTTGTGTTTTGATCTGTTTCAAATTCTAGTTCTTCTTTTATCACTAACTCTTCAGCATCCTTTATGTTTTTATTGATATCACCAAATATTTCTTTATTCCATTTTTTTAAATCAAATTTTAATCTTTTTAGCTTAGAGTTTAACAATTGTAATGGGTTTCCTGAAGCCTCTTTGTACCAGGATTCTTTAACCAAGTCTAGGAAGTTGTGATGAAGACACCAGGTGTTCTGAAATTTAAACGAACCCCCTGTGTGTGATGATGTATCTTTAACCGTGATTAAAAGCGGGCTATGATCCGAGCATGTTCTATTTAAATGTTTAATCTAGGTCGAGCTAAAATGCTCTAGCCACTTGAAGTTAAATAGAACTTTGTCTAATCTAGCCCATATCGTTCCTTTGTTTTTCCAGTTGTTGCACCATGTGAATTTCGAACCTAAGTAATTAGCTTCTATTAGGTTAGCTTTTCCTATAATCTCATTAAATTGAGAGGTTGCTCTAGCATTTGGAGGTTTCCCCCCTTTCTTCTCACTAGAGTTTCTTACTATGTTAAAATCTCCACCTATTATCCACGGCTTATTTTCCATGGCTAAACTCTCCATTTCACCCCATAGTTCTTTTCTTTCATCTTTTTTGTATTTAGCATATATTACTGATATTATTTCCTTTTTCTCTTGAGTTAAGCTAAAATTTATTATTTGATCAGTTTCTTTTAAAATTGTTATATTTGGGTTATTCTTCCAGAATAACCAAATCTTACCATTATTATTAGAGAATCCATGCTCAAATCCAACAATTTTTTATATTTTCCTAAGTGGACTTTATCCACCATAGGCTCAGTTATCGTTAGCATACTGATTTTATGCATATTTATCAATTTTTTAACCTGTTTCTTGAGGAGAGATTAGCCACTCCTCTTATGTTCCAGTAGATAAAATTATACATTATTTTCTGATTTTGCCTGCGCTCTAGTCGTGCATTTAGTTTCATATGTTTTATTTAAATATTTTTTCATGTTCTTGGTTTTTTAAGTGAACTAAAATCCCCTCCTCTCTCACTTTTTCATTCTCTTCCCAATTGAATAGCCATTATTTTCATTTCTTCTATTGCCCATTCTTTATTTCCCATATTTTGTTTAAATTTTTGTATATTTATGTCATCTTTAGTGTACTTCACTTTCTGCTCATCTTCAACTTCTTTCGAATCAAGGATTATAGAGCTTTTCACTTCTAGTTCCTCTTCCGAAAAATCTTCTATAGCTACTGCCCATCCTTTGTTTTTATTACTTTTGTTTTTCGTTTGTAACCTCATTCTTTTGTTTAATTCTGCTATTTTTTTAAACATCTCTCTCCTCCTTATGTTTTCTGTATTCTCAGCTGTTCTATCCTCTTCTTCACTCGATTTTTTATATTCTATAAGCTTTACTTCTTCTACTTCCCTATTCTGTAACTCTGTATTAGTTTCTGTATGGGCAGGCTGCATGATTTGGGTCTTTTTTCGATATTGAACTATCTCCCTACCCTTCACTGCCTCCATTTTCTTTTCTTCCTCCCTTTGCATACCATCTGTTCTTCTTTTGTTAACTATGCAGCTCACTATATCATGCCCCATCTTCTTACAGCAAGAGCAATAGGCTGGAAGGTGTTCTGGAATCACTTGTTGCCAGAAGCCTCCCCCTTCCATATCTCCTATCCATATACGATTTGGAGGGGGCTTCTGCAGGTCTGTTTCCACACAGATACGAGCCACACTAGGTCTCGAGAGTGTGGCTGTTGCACCATCGAGAAGAAGAGGAGAACCAAGAACACTTGCAATATGGTACAAAGCATATTTATCAAAGAGATGTATCGGTAGCATAGGAAGTAAAAACCATACCGGGGCCATGGCAGATTCTTCCTTCGTGGTGAATTTCGGTGTCCATTTGAATGTTCGCATGGGATAACCCATGATATACCAGATGCCCTTGAGCCAAATGCGATGAAAATCCTCTTCCATATATAGTTGCAGCAACACATGCTTCTCATCGATGAGGCCAATTTTAATCAACGCCTTGAGCTTCAGTGATTCAAAGAAAGCTCGAATGTCATCAATCCGAGGTCTGCCGTGTGAGAACTTACCAACAATAGTATGTTTATGAGGCTCGGTAAGCTTTTGGAGGTCCTCGATTGAAAACAGAACCGAAGGTTCTTCGCGATTTTTCGCATGAATTTCCGAAGAAGACGAAAGGAGGCGCGCGTTATTATTAATAATATTGGAAAAGGATTTCTTATAATTTAAGTAATCCATTTCCATCAAAATGCTCTTGAAAACAGCTTCTTCCTCCTCAAATTTTGCAGTTTCTCTCTCTAGAAAGTTCTGTTTCTCTCTCTAGAAAAGTTCAGTTTCTCGTCTTCTTTTTTTTTCTTCTTTCTTTTTAAAATTT
>JAREIK010003411.1:1218364-1224372 GCA_029783825.1 Sapria himalayana | reverse complement strand
CCTCCTCTCCTTCCTCTCCCTCCTCTCTTTCCCCTCCTCCTCTCCTTCTCTCAATCCTCTCCTTCCTCTCCTTCCTCTTCTTCTTCTTCTTTTTTTTAAAAGGTTTATTTTATTAAATATAACCCTCTCTTTTGGTGGAGGAATACCATTTGTACAAACTAGCATCTACTCATTTCCCTTTTACACCCTTATACAAGAAAGAAAAAAAAATCACGAACTATATAACTTTTATGTTTATTTCTTTAGAATTTTTTTCCAGCTTTTTATAATTTCTCTTATCTTTCTGTTTTGAGTCCCCTTACTATCTCCTTGTGCTTTGTCTAATCTCCTTTCCTGCTCTTACGGTTTTGCTCTTTCTTTGACCTTCTTTCTTTAACTTCTACATTGCTAACAATTCCTGCAAAACATACTTGCAATGCATCTAGCCATTTACCATTTCTCATATGCTAACCTTTATTTTAAACGCCCTCTGCTTTGCTGTTTCAGATTCTCCAATGGAGTTTTTTCTGCCTTTTTTCAGCTCCTCTAACACACCTTTCTTTATCCTTTGACCTCTTTCCTTTAGCATCTCTTGCCTTTAGCTTTTTCAGATCTGAAATGTCTCCTCTACTATTCCTAAACTCTACTTATACAGACTCTATTAACTTTTTAACTCCATAAATTAACACATGACTCCTCCTTTCCTTTTATACAAGGTTTCGGATATAAGACTTGTATAATAAAGTTCAAATAAAATAAAATGACGAGGATTTTACAGCCTTCAAACTTGATTGCCATATCTTGTAGATGTTGTCCTTTCTAAGCTTCAAACCTATTATGCTGCTAAGAAAACAAAAAATACCAGCTACTAACTATTATAAGTTTTCTGTATTTTTTACCTCCTTTTCCTCTTGCTCCTGTTTGACCTGTTGTGTATTCATTTGAATCGGATCCCTGCCAAGAAGACTTCACAACAAGCAGTAATTTATTTCAAGTTATATGTATTCAATATTGTTATCCACTACTTCTATTATTTATCCCGCTTTGTTCTTGCTTATTCTTAGATAAGGAATTCCTGCTTATCTAATCTAGCTATTCCTTTCAGTTTTAGCGGTAAAGATTCCTCATCATATTCTGCTGCCCCCTCTGTCAGTCCTATTTTAGCAAGATTATCTGCCAGTGTATTCGCTTCCCTATATACATGTGATATTGATGCATCCAATTCTTTAGCGAATTAACTATTATTTCTATCTCCTCCTCATGCCGCCACAATACTAATTTTTTATTAAATAACTCAACCAGTAATATTGAATCTACCTGAATTTGCAGATTTATATATCCTAGCTTTTTGCAAATATATAGTCCTTTTAGCGCCCTAATTTCCGAGTGGAGAGCCGAGGAGGATTTCCCAACAAGTGTGAAGGCTTTCCTAATGCTACCCTCAGAGTCTCTTATTACACCTCCTCCACCTGCTAATCCTGTTCCCTATTGAAACTCCCATCAGTATTCAGAGATAGCTTCCTGCTAGAGGCTTATTCCAACTTATACTTTTAACCCAATGCCGCCTAACTATGTTAATTGAGAGGTTCCATGTTTTCCTGACTTCTTTTTCTATTTCCTATTATCTGTTATTATAGGTTTTATACAGGATATATTACTAATTTCTATCTTAATATCTTTTAAGATTTCTTCTGAATTCATTTTATGCCCTCAAATCTGCTTTTATTCCTTGCTTTCCATATACACCAAATTACTACGTGTGGTAAGTTTTGATTTAACCATTTCTTTGTGGGTGTTTTTGGAGTATCCCTCCCCCATCTTTTAATTCTCTCTATTAAAGTTACATTCTTACTATTTACTTGACTAAGACCCTCCATCTCTCTCCATATTTCTTCTGCAATTTTCCTTCCGAAAATAGATGATCCAAAGATTCTATTGCTTGATAACAGCAATCGCATCTGGATACTATCTTTATACCCTTTCTTTGAACATTCGTGTCTACAGGTAAAGCATTCACAAGAGCTTTCATGCAAGCGAGCACATTTTTTGTGGAGTGCCTTCCTTCTAGACCCATTTAAAAAGTTGGTAAATCTGTTTTTTCTTCGAATTCAGATTCCTTTTACCGTTTTAAGGTGACAAATTACCTTGGGGAGTGAGGGGTCCATTTCCATCCACTCTTCTCTATTTTTGATGAGATTCTACATTTCTTTCTGTTTTTTCTAATGCTTTCTAATTATTTGAGGCCTTTTTCTTATTAATTCTCATGTTCTAAGTATTAGCTCTCATATATCTCGCGCATAGACTATTTTTCTTTTAGCCTCCACCATCCTTTATAGTCCCCAAGCAGCTGCCGATCTTGTAACTAATTAAACCTAATCTGGCTTCCTCTTTTGGGTATCAAATATCCTTCTATTTAATCTAATGTATTTATTTTTACCTTCTTTTTTGCCCCATAAAAGTTAGCCATATCGTTTTCTAGTTTTTTCGTAAATTTCTTAGAGGGTGAATAAACTGAAGAATATGTACCAATGTGCTTTGTAGGACATGAGAATTAATGTAATCCCCCCCGAAGCCTAGAAGTTTTTCTTTCCAACCTACTATTTTCTTATTATTTTCTCCTGTAGTGTTATTAAGTATTCTTCTCTTAATCTTCCCTCGTATATAGGGCAGCCTAAATACATTAGTGATCCTTTGTTTTGGGTAAATCTTGTAATATTCTTTACTTTATTTGCACCTTTTCCATTACTTTCTGAGCTAACATAAACTGATACTTCTTTTTATTTACCATCTACCCTGTTTCTATTTCAAACGTGGGTAAAAGGTCATAAAGCTCGCTAATGATCTTCTACTTGCATTTGTAAAAATTATAAGATCATCTGCTAAGCTAGGCAGCCTATTCTTGGGGTGTTTTTTGGTTGTCTGAACAGGAATAATCTTTCCTTCAGACATTCTTTTGTCTAAATTTAATATTAACAGTTCTAAGTATATATCAAATAATAAAAAAGATAGCGGGTCTCCTTGCCTTAAGCTTTTTTTTGGCTTGAATTTCTTCTCCTTTTTCCTATTTACAATAACTTAACCCAAAGATTAGATACACATCTGTATAATCATATCGATGCATAATTCAGAAAAGCTAAATTTCCTCATGGCATAACAGAGTATATTCCATTCAACCCTGTTGAAAGCTTTAGATAAATCAAGTTTAATTACTAAATTATCCCCTCTCGATTTACCTGCTAGGTCTTTCATCATCTCGGAGGTCAGTCTTATATTTTCCATCATTAACCTGTTTTTAACGAAGCCCGTTTGTTCCTGGGATATTATATAAGGTAGGATATCACTTAATCTATTTTGCAAAATTTTGCCAAAATCTTATATATCGCATTACATAAGCTTATGAGTCTGAAATCCTCGCATTCTATGGGGATTTATTTTTTGGGATTAATACAATAAGTGAATTTGCCCATGCTTTAGGGTTATCCGCCCCTACAAAGAAACTAGTGATGGAAAGAACGAGATCATTTTTAATAATCTCCCAGCATACCTGGAAAAAGTAATTGTTCCAGTCGTCTGATCCTGCCGCACTATCTTTGTCCAGGCTGAATACTGCATCTTGACCTCATCCATATCCGGGATCTTTTCCATCATTTGATTTGCTCTTTTGTAACATTTAAAGTAATTTCTTTCATTAGTGTGTCCCCTTCATGTATAGGCTGTCTGCATAGTTGATTTTTTAAAAATTCTTCAAAAAGAGCTCTTATTTTATTATCTTCTTCTGCCCATTTTCCTTCTTCATTTTTATACCTTTAATTTTATTTTATAAGTTTTTATTTTAACTCATGTTATGAAAAAATTTCGTATTTTTATCCCATTCTTCAGCCATTTAACTTTTGCACACTGTTTCCAGAATATTTCTTCCATGTACAGCTTAAGCCTCAAGTTACCTTTCGCCTTACTTAGTGCCATTCTATCTTTTTCATTATTCGTTGTTTCATATTCTATTTCTAGCTTTGACACTTCTTCATCCGCTTGTTTTATTGTTGATTATATTACCAAAAGTCTCTCTGTTCCATATTTTAATACGACCTTTTAGCCTATGTAGCTTTGTTGACAAAACCTGCATAGGTTTCCCCGGTGCTGTTTCTCTCCAAGATTCTTTAGCCATTCTATCAAAGTCCGAGTGCTTAGCCCACATATTCTGAAACTTAAAATCACCTCTAATAGAGAGATCTCTATGAATTGTTATGAGCAATGGGTTGTGGTCTGAATAGGTCCTGTTTAAATGTCTCAGCCCCATGACCCCATTCGAGGCTGCCCATTTGGCATTACACATGACTCTGTCCAGCATTGCCCAAATTGCTCATCTTCTATGCCAGTTTATTACACCAGGTGTAATTTGAACCTATATAATCCACTTCCATTAAATTAGTGCTGGCGATAATGTCATTAAATTGTGACATCGCCAATGTGTTTGGAATTTACCACCTTTCTTTTCATGAGCACTTCTTATGACATTAAAATCTCATCCTATGATCCATGGAATATTTTTAATTGCAATACTCTGCATTTCCTTCCATAGATCTAATCTAGCTTTTTTTTATCATTTTTTAGCATAAACAACTGATATTATTTCTAGTTTTTTTATTAGTTTTAAAATTAACTATCTATTCTGTATCTTTTAATATTAAATGTCCAAGTGGTCATGCCACATGATCCATAGTTTACTATTCAAATTTGCAAACGCATTTTGAACCCTAATTTTTCACTATATTTCATTAGTTGATCTTTTTGTACCATAGGTTCAGCTATAATTATTAACGAAATTTTATGAGTTTTTATTAATTGTTTTAGCCTATTAATTGATGGGTTATTTGCTACCCCTCTAATATTCCAATAAAGACACCTATCCATTAATTACTGACTTTGTTGGAGATCTAGTTGTACATTTAGACTCGTAAGTCTTATTCAGATGTTTCTTCATGTTTCTTGGAGTTTTAGATATATTAGAAAAATTATGCATTATTTCATTGTATTTTACCTGCTGCCCGAGGTGCATAGCCATCCTTTTTATTGATTCTATGGCTTGATCTCTGGATAACTTTCCCCAATCTTCCTCATAAATTTCCAAATCATCTTTTTATCTTTGCTAATGGGCCTTCTCCATTTTCTTCTTGCTCGCTTAGTGAAGGGCAGCTAAATACCTCTGTATTCTCATCTGGAAAATCCAAGAGATCTTCATCTATCCAGCTGTAATCCTCGAGCTTTTCCTTTAAAACTCTTCTAACTTTGAGTTTTTTTCCCCTTTCTCCCTTTAGCTTTCACCTTCTCCCATCCTTCTTCCGAATCCTTCCCTTCACCTTCTTCATTGTTTGTAACTACCTTGACTTCTATCCTATGACTCTCTAGCACTCTCTCACCTTCTCATACCCCTTCCCCTTCCCCTTCCACAAGCTTTTCGGTTTGAGCATTGGGGGCTATCTCTTCCTTTCTAACCCATTTTTCTTCACCTCTACCCTTGACTTCCTGCTTATACCCCTTAACCCTATCCTCTTTTCCCACCCTACATTCTTCTATACCGTGACCTATCCTTTTACAACCAAGGCAGTATGATGGAAGGTTTTCGGGTATGGCCGTTTGCCAAAAATCTTCATACTGTCCTTTATCCCCATTGCCTATCCATATTTTGCTAGGTGGCTGTGTGAGTAAGTTACATTCCACACATACTCAAGCAGCTCCTATTCTAGTCATAGAGGATGTTGCTTCATCCCGAAGCATGGGCTTGCTGGAGCAAGAAGAGATAATATGTAGAGACTGCGTGTTAAATAAAAACAATGGAAGATTCGGCAATGTAATCCATACCGGCACAATGGGAGCTTCTTCGAAGGGACTGAAGTTTTTCGTCCACTTCAGAACACGCATAGGGAAGCCATCGACATACCATGGCCCTCTTTGCCACAGCCGATAATGATCCTCCTCCATACAGCATTGGAGAAAAATATGTTTGGCATCGTAATCGACAAACTTCACTC